>OY294048.1:7695879-7763283 GCA_958510825.1 Brachypterus glaber | reverse complement strand
AGGGGTAGGTTGCTATTTGAAAAAAAAAAGTTGGGGGATGAGGGTGCAAGGGGGTGCCAATTTTGATAACTTTTTTTAGACCAAAATTTGCAGAATTAAAAATATAAATCGACCTGTCTGAGGATTTTTGTATTTTACTTGTAACTAAAAAGTTATTCGGGTGATTCCAGACTTAATGCACGCACTGTATAATGGAATGCGTAGTATTACATATCTTCATGGCTTGTTTATAACATCAAACAGAAATCTGCCTCCAGATTTATTTAAAATCTAGGTATTTTTTCTGCCATTTTCGTGATGTCACAAAATCCGCCGAGATTAAACCTAATCCTGGTACCGGGATGGTAGTCACAGTGAAAAATAAAACAAGAGAATCATGTTCTTGTAAGTCTTTTTGTTATATTTACTTAAATAAGGCATATTTTACAAATAAAAGAACAATGAAAATTTATTAAGAAAATGCATTTTTTTCGAAAAAAGTATCCAAAATAAACTAAAAATGTATTAAATTTAGTTTTTTTAGATGACTGGGAAATCTTAGATGTTTTAACCTCTTCAGAGACGATTTTTTTGTTTAAATTAATTTAGTAGCAAAAGTTAAGAATGCTTTTTATTGACAAAACAAGTAAACAACTGAAGATCTGTGAATCTTGGCCATTGGATCTCACTTGTGATTGGAAACAAAGCAATTTCATTTTTCGGAATTTATTTTTAAACGTACACATATGTGCCTAGGTCCCTGAGGAGGTTAATCTTGGTATTTTTAACCCTGCATTAGTGTTTCTGGGTATGACATACCCAGCTACATGTATTAACGTCAATATTAATTAGGTTTTTCATTTGAGTGATCTCTAACTTTAGTAGGAATGAATTAAAATAGTGTTTATATATCTTCCTTTCTATTTAAAAATATACTCCACGCCTACCGTCTAGATTGCATAAGCTAAAAACATCAAATATATGGCTAAGCTCTTATTTGCCTGTTCCGAATTCGAAGTGAATTTCTTAACTAGATCAAAAGTTAGGATAGGGTGTGAAGTTTAAAACGCACTGTATATGATATCATCCATGTCGCGCAATATAGCATAAGTTTTGTTAAAAATTTAATATAGTACGTTTAACTTGTATTTACTTCCAACAAACATATAATAAAAGAGCGTCAATATGAACATGGTCAGCAATCTCAAGGGACGTGTGCGAAATATACAGTTTACAAAATACCCATTCAGTAAATTATATTCAATTTACAATGTAAACTATGATAGGATTATTTATCCTATCATGGTTATTATCCTGAACTACACTTTGCGTCAAAATTATCGCACCACTAAAGTTTTATTCATTTGATTTTGATACTCACTGTAATAAAATATTCCTACGAGCGTGCGGAAAGATGTCTCTTTCCGCACGCATCTGCGTGTGAAAAGAAGGCCTTTTCCACACGCATAAATATATCTAATTTCTTAGTGTTATTTTTGTTATATTTATTCATAGTATTATAAAAATGTTCAAATTTCCTAACTCTTAATTATTTTTTATTGAAAAAATATAAAAATAAGATTTATTTAATAAAATATAAAAGTATACTTTATTTTAACTCGGCTCGTATGAAAAATATTGTTCCTAACGCATGCGCAGGCTTTTCCGCTATTTCCTACGACCTAATTAGTATATAGTGCTCATTTCCCATCCGTTGCCTATGACAACAGTTGTGAAGTGACAATCAGCTGATTTTACATATCTGCTGTCAGAAAATTAGGAAAAGTCAAACACATAACCTCAAATTGACAAACTAATTTTAAGATAATATATAATGCGTTTTTATGATGTTTAGGTGTTTCGAATTTTGTATTGAAGAATTTTATTTTATTGAGAAAATGTCAAAAAATCTACTGATAAAAAAGTTTGGGCCAAAAAATTGACCCCTTATTTTGCACGTTCCTGGTTAAAATTATCAAATTCAAAATTACATAAAGCCTTTACCAATGTTAACACGTTCGCTGCTGACTGACGGTTTCCGTTACGGCGGCTCATGGGCAATGCGCATGATGGACGATTCCGTCATCGTGCGCACTTTTTTGTCTTTTTTTTTTGTTTAACCTCGTACAGTTCATTTCAACAAAACTGGAAAAGTGGGGTTATAAAAAAAAATTACATTGTGAACTATCTTTCATTTGACAAATATTTGTTTACTTGTTAATAAATTTAGTGTCAATATTGTTATTGCCACATCAATGTCAAAGTCAAAAAATGTTGGTGTATTTTTTTAAAATTGGGAGAGATAAAGCAGAAAAGCAAGAATACTCGAAGAATACTGGTGTAAAACCCATAATTATAATTTTTAAATTAAGGAACTATGAGGAATACCTAGTTGTAGGAGACCAATATACTAGTAGTGTTTTTTAAAAATAAAGGTATTTAAAACAAGTTTATTAGATACCAAATATATTGATAAGGGGATTTAATAATAGACATTTTAGAATAGGGATATTTTAGAGCAGAAATACAGTAATTAACAATAGAGATACGCTTCAAAATCCAAATAGTATTTACTAAACAGAAATGCATAGAATAACATATGATTTTTGACATGGTTAAACCGACCTTATTTTTCAAACAGGCATAACCCCATTTAAATAATCCACATTCACACAACTAAATTTTATGGAAAACATGACATTTTACTTAACCCCGCTTTTCCAGTTTTGTTGAAATCAACTGTACTATTCTACTTAATTAAGCATCCCCTAAGTCCAGGACTTGTGTGGGCTAGTAGTTGAGGGAACCACCGGCTTTAATTGAGTCTTAGCGGTTCAAAAATATGGCCGCTCCCGGGAACGATTTTTTTTATTTGTCAGCAGCAAACGGGAAGAAATCGTTGCTGTGGTTTATAGGGTTCCAGTCTGGAAGTTTTTATTTAATATCTCTGGAACTTCCAGAGATATTAAATAAAAACTTCTTTTCAGATGTACCCTTGGTAGGGTCGTAGTTTCCTTAGGGTTCATTTCCATACCAACCTTTATAAGAACTTTTTGTCTTATTTTCGCATAGGGAATCTACCTTTTTCGTTTGATTCATCAATTCTAAATCACCATATATTAAAAACAAAACAAAAATCGAAAAAAAAGGCGACTTAAACAACTCTTTAACTAAACAGTAGTAAAAACTCCATATCAAGATTCAAGATTTATTGATGTATATACAAATTATTTGTTTACACAGGTCAGATAAAAATAAATAAATAAATAAATTTACAATACAGTTAAAATGTGTTTACATTCACAACATATTAAAAGCAGTGTTGTCAATATCAGCATATAGATATTGAGTAACACTGTAAAATACCTGCCGCAGAAGATATTGTTTTGTTTTTGCATTAAATTGCAATAATGGGAGAGCTTGTACACGCGGAAGTAGTTTATTATAGAATTTTACCCCATAGTAATTACACCCATTTCTGCTAGACCCCAATCTTAGGAAATTTGACCTAAAGTTTATAGCCCTTGTGTTGTAATTGTGTTCGTTATGATTAGTTATTAAGGCATTCTTGTTTTGGTGCACGTATAACAGACAGACCAATATGTAAAATGAGGGTAATGTTAGAACCCCCAGTTCAGTAAATTTGGATTTGACATTATGTCTATAACCTAGACTGGTTCACGGAAAAAAAAATTATAGCTAGGAGCGCTATAACACACATACCAAGCAAATTATAATCGCTTATTATATAAATACAAGGCTTTCTCTTACAATTATGGCAGTCAGTGTAAAAATTTATATGAAATACTTTAATTGTTTAGTGAATAATAAAATATAACAAATAGTATGGCATTTATAGCTTAAATAGATTTAATTATTGTCCGTGCTAATAATTTTTATAATATAATAAAATTTCTGTAAATTTATAATAGTGCCTGTAATAAATATAATCGTGTCTGTAATATATATAATCGTTTCCAATTTATTTTTAACATTATTAGTTATTGTGCCCCTTATAATCTATAGCTTAAATCACTATAATTTGCCACTGTTACCAAATATCTTATAATGTATAGCGCAGAGCCCACTAATTTCTTTCCGTGTTATTATCCTCATTACCTTACGCTCTAATCCAAAAATTCTGGACATATTGGCTGCATGACCCCAGCATATGAGACCATAAGACATTTGTGACGCAAATATCTTTATTAATAACAGAGAATTTTTGGATCAAAAAAAGCCTTACAAATGCCAAAAATTGCATTTTAACTAATGGGAATCCGGTATAACTCACTAACACATTCATGTTTTATTTTTTTTTTTAATTTTTGGATGATTTTTTAGAGTTATTTTTTATTCGAAAATATTTTAATTTCAGATGAAGACTACAACCTAATAGAACCTCGGCCACCTAGTGATAAGCGAACCCTAGCCATGTTTTCTCGCTGGAACCCGGTAACCAACATCGCCAAGGAATGGACTCCCACAAGAGCAAAACCTTTTATCTTCTCCGACGATACAGGAAAGGCACAGGGAAAAGACAGATTAATGGGACAGCCTTTACGGTGGGGTTAAAAAAATAACTAATTATATGTATCGAAATTTTAGAATAAATAAAACCAATAATATTATGTACCTAGTATGAGAATCAAATCTTTAGTGTTCGAGACTAAAGTTTTTTTTGCTGAGTCGAGGCAATAAATCAGTCGAGAACCCTTAAGACAGATCGCATACGTGGTGCATATAGCATTTTTTCTACTACCTAAAGCTAGTAATTCTAAATATCAGTAAAAAAATAACAATGCCTAACAACGGTCAATAATAAATGAGTTCACTGATTTTATTGGTTGTCAAGGTAAACAAGCCTTTACAACGGTAGATAATATGTAAGCTAGCATTTAATTAGGTAGTAGAAAATAGTATATTACGCACCGAGTACGCGAACCTACTTTTTTTACAAGGCGGAGAGAAGTAAAAAAAGCACTCGAAGTGCACTGAAATAGGTTTGCGTCGAGGTGCGTATACTATTTTTCCTACGACCTGACACCTAAACATCAAAAAAACGCAAAAATTGTCTTAAAATAAATTTTATTCATTTGACGTTTTGTCTTTGACGTTCAATTGTTTTCTGACAGCAGATATGTAAAATCAGCTGACTGTCACTTTCTGAACGCTGTCGTAGCAACGGGTGGAAAATAAGCACTGACTATAGTCAGTTTAGTAGTACTAATTAGGTCGCAGGAAAAATGTATTACATTGTACCTAAAAATTATCTTCTTGTCCAATTTAGCGAAGTTCTTGAGTATGGGTGTTTCTTCTCATTTGGGATGACACATTCCTATAAAATGGTATGGGCATTGTTGGTATATGGCCACATATAGCCGATGTATTAATTAAACTGAACTACAAAAAAAATAAAAATAAAAAAATCGGACTAGATATATCATTCCTAATAGTATAATCAATCTGAAAATGATGTGGTAGGATATGATGATATTCTCCCACCACGTCAAATCTTTTTGATAAAAAAGTCTAAACGTGTATATTATTTATTTATTTATTTATTTATTTATTTACTTACAATAATTAAAAAACGTCACCAACTTGTACTTGATAATAAATACATTAGGGTGGTCCTTAAAAAATAGATTTGTTTCAAATTGTCTAAAAATCTTCTGAAATAAAAATTCAAAGATTTTTAATTTTTTTTAAGTATTTTTGGTTCTATGCATTTTTTCGATAGGCGGTACTATGTGGCTTTTTCACCCTTAAAAATTGGGCGTCCCTAAAAATATTTTTTTTAAGGAACACCCTTATTTACATAAACTAGATCCTATTAAAATTTGAACACTATTAAATAGTGTTGTTTTAATTTATTCTAAAATTTTCTGAACTTGATATCTCTAATTTGCCTAGTTCATTTGCGGACTTGAAGCGAACTGTTTTATCTGTACTATGTTGGAAAATTATATTCTTTTATTACCTATCAAAATAAAATTTTAAGGATGTGAATAATCGTTATAATTAATAAAACACACATTCCCTCAAATATAAATCCTTGTCTTCATTACCCCCGGTAGATGCAGAGATAGTACGTTATGAAACGGCTAAGATTCTGAAAAAGTCCAAACCACCTAAGTCTAACCTGACAAGGGAGGAATATTTAGCTTTAAAGAATCTTAATCGTAATGACGATATTATTGTTGTGCCTGCTGATAAGGGTAATGCCACTGTGGTGATGGACAAACTTGACTATTTTAATAAAATAACGGAACTCATAGACAATGACACATACGAAAAACTCGAGACCGATCCTACTGGAAAATTTGAACGAAAAATCACACAATTACTTAAACAATCCTCCCTTACACCTCTTGAAATTTATAATCTAACCCCCCGAGACTCCCGCGTACCAAAATTATATGGTTTACCTAAAATTCACAAGGACGGTGCCCCTCTTAGACCAATTGTCAGCACAATAGGTTTCCCTACGTATAAACTTGCCAAACACCTTGCCCAAATCTTAAATCAGTTAGTTGGAAAAACGAGGTCTTATGTAAAAAATTCCACACACTTTGTACAAACCTTATCGACAGTAACCCTGGACCCCTCGGACATAATGGTTAGTTTCGACGTAGAATCTCTATTTACTAACGTTCCCGTTCCCGATACAATAAATATTATACGAGACCTACTTACAACTGGAAATCTTGACCCTAAGTTATGTAAATTATTTGAAGCTTGTCTGACATCTACATATTTTCTGATACAGGGAGAGTTCTATGAACAAGTGTCAGGCGCCGCAATGGGATCCCCATTATCACCCCCTGCGGCCAATGCTTTCATGGAATACTTCGAGAAAAAAGCTATTGAGTCATTTCCATTAAAACCTAAAATTTGGCGCAGATACGTAGACGATGTCTATGCTATTTGGCCCCATGGCATGGAAAGCCTTCAAGGTTTTCTAAATCACCTCAATTCCCAACATAAATCTATACGGTTTACGATGGAAATTGAGAACAACGGATCACTTCCCTTTTTGGACGTTTTGGTTTACAAAACGGAAAATGGCTCAATAGGACACTCGGTATACAGGAAGAAAACCCACACTGACAGATACCTAAACGCATTTTCACATCACCATCCCTCTCAAAAACGCTCGGTAGTTAATTCACTTGTTCATAGGGCTTTCATGATTTCAGACAAGAATTCCCTAGACACAGAACTCCTTAAACTAACCAAAGCCTTGACCATGAACGGTTATACCAAAAAAGACATTAATAAGACCATAAACAAATACAGAAATCCCAGACCCAAACAACGGGACAATAGTGACAATGACAGACAGACACAAGTTATACTTTCCTATGTAAGCGGTATCACGGATAAAATAGGTAAACTTTTGAAGAAGTCAAATATTAAGCCTATATTTCGGTCCAACCAAAAATTAGGTCAATGTTTGACTTCAACAAAAGACAAAATACCTCTGAGTTCAGAAGGCGTATATAAAATACCCTGCTCCTGTGGTACGGTTTACATAGGTGAAACTAAGAGAAAAATTTCTACAAGACTTCAAGAGCATGAGCGCAATATAAGAAAGAAACAAATTTCCTTATCGGCAGTAGCCGAACATGTACATGAAACAGGTCATAAAATCAATTTGTCTGAAACAAAACAAATATTAACAGAAAACAGAAAAATGCCAAGGAAGATACGGGAATCGATAGAAATCATCAAGCATCCTAACAATATCAATCGGGACACTGGTTACCACTTACCTGCAATATGGAAGTCTTTGATAGGAAAAACTTCGTCACGGGTGAATAACCACAACTCGTCATAAATAGTGACACAAGTTGATTCGAAACTTAGTTTCAGATTAATCCCTGAAGATGTCTCTAGTAGTAAGAGACGAAACGTCGGAAAGTGAAAATCCATTAACACGGTCTAAACCCGAAAGTGAAAGTTCTTTATAAATATAAATAGATTGAAAAACAAAATAGCAAAAGATGCTGGTGAATTTGGATAGGAGTGTCTAGTAACTTCAAAATAATTGGTAAAAGTTCTTCCGCAGAGTGCATGGTAAACGGCAGTAAAAAATTGCAAATTCCGAGGGGTGTCTCACCTTTGACAATACATGTACGCTTTATCTGACATTACCTTGACATTACTTGACAGTACGGGACATTACCTGATATTGCTTGACATTACATGACATTACAAGACATTACAAGACATTACTTGACATTACAAGACATTACTTGACATTACTCGACATTACAGACATTATGTCCTAGTGCGCATGTGCGTAGACAGTATCTACTATTTACGCATGCGCGTAGACATTGCGTGCCTGAAAATTTCTACGCTAAAGGGGGTGGTTATTTCTGAAATATGACAAGGAATGGGTGTTTTTATTTCTATAGTATTAGGGTCATATTCGTTAAACATAAACTTAAACTTAAAAAGCGATTTTTTTTTAGTTATCAAAAATCATACAAGCAGTTTTTTCCTAGTGCAAAAAAGTACCATCAGTTGACCACTAGGCTCATGCTCATTTATCAATTATAATTATTAATCACATTTCGCAAATTTAATTCCAATAAAAAAAAATGGATAGGAGTGTATCACTATTTTGTAGCACCCGGTATATTATTTTAAAAACTTTTAATAGAAAGTTTATACTAATATAGCCATGTAATAGGTTTGATACCTTTTCGCTTTGGCATTGTTCTTCTAAATTGATCAAAATTATTCTTAATTACATTACACGACTTAAACGGGGACCATATTTAAAAACTCTCTCACTCTCTCTCTCTCTCTCTCTCTCTCTCTCTCTCTCTTCTGTTTCTCCTTTAGCTTACCATGAGAAAAAACAAGGGAGAGAGAGTTAGAAAGAAATGGAGAGAGAAAGAGAGAAAGAAAGAGAGAGAGGAAGAGAAAGAGAGAGAGAGAGAGAGAGAGAGAGAGAGAGAGGAAGAGAAAGAGAGATAAAGAGAGAGAGAGAGGGAGGATGAAAGAAAAAGAGAAAAAGAGAGAGAACATTTAAAAATGACTGCCGTTGAAGTCCTATATTGTAAATAGGCCTTATATAATTATTAATTAGTATGTATATTAAACAAAGTTTTGGGCAGTTACATTTTTGTTGATTCAAGTCTGCAGCAATGCAGTGCAGCATGTTAATCATTAAAAAAAAATACAGTTCTGCTTTAAGAAATTTAGCAACCTTATTTTTTAATGACTTATTGGCTGATTCTTTATATATGTTTAAAAAGTACATTTTAATTTTGCTATTTTTAAATTGCCAGGTCTGGATCTGGCTCATTTGGATGCTAAGAGGGTGTTTAAATAAAAACGAGTTTTTGAAAAATTTTAGCCTCATATCGTAACCTAATGTAACAATTTTTTTTTTTAATATTTTATATTTAGTTCAGCGCCACAGGCGATTTTTTTAAGAATTTTTAAGGAGGTATATATTTTCCAAACAATCAGAATTTATAATTTCTTAAAACGCAATGGGGTGAGGATCAACGAACTTAAAACTCCTCTCTCTAGGCATTTCATTTGTAAAAACTGACAAAAACGTATATACCTACTATTTGTTTACAAACAAACCGAGATGTTGGCGATACTTTATATTAACGGTATGTGTATTCTAGAGAGAAGAGTTGTTAGTTCGTTGGTGAGGATGATCAGACTCACAGAACACCCACCTCAGACTTACCTTTTGGACTGGCGCAGAGCCCGTGTGCACTTGCCACATTAGGGTGGACCGTATATTATTTTATTAGGTATCTTAAAATTTTAATTTGGGTGTAAATTCTAAAAATATGAGAGTGATCAAACTTTTCCTCAAATATTGTCTTATTTTGGGCCTAAAATTAAATAGAACTATTTTTTTTTCAATGGTTAACCATTGTATTAATGTATTAATATGTACCTACCTGTGTAAAAAAGACTGCGAGGTTTAAAATTAGTTTGCATTAAAAAACATATATATAACTTTTGCAATAAATATAGATTATTCTCCATGCATACCTTATTTATTTTTATTAATAAACATGCATTATTTAGCATTAAAAACTGTTTTTGAAAACCACTTTTTTTACATATCACATCAAAATGTTTTATTAAATTAACATAGTGGGATTAGTTAAAGAAAGTAGTTTTTTATGGGTTATAACCAGTACGCGGTGCATTTTCAGTTGTAGTCCAGTCTTCAGGTCAATAAAAGAGGCTTTACCTGGAAATAATTCAGGGAGATTTGATTTTCGGTTTATTGGGTAGGGTTAATAATAAATAAAAAAAAACAATTTTGCGACGTTGAACTCGATTTGGAACTGTTATTTTTTTAACGTGTTTTTCACAAAAAAAAAAGGATTTTTAAAATATCTCTTTAACGTTACACTATACGTTTTTAGATTTTTATTATTTTTTTTTCGAAAAACCAAAATTGTTCTTTATCGTCGCTTAGGCATGCCCCTTAGAACATTTTGGGTGAAAGTTAAAAAAATCTATCTGGAACTTACTTTTTAATTTACGTAAAATTACAGTTTTTCAAAATAATTCACACATTTGTGCCCCATTACCTCGGGTAAACCGATTTTCGATTGAATCACCATTGTATTAAGCATAAAAAAACCTATCTAACCAAATCATAAATAAAAATCTAAAACCCTACAGTGTAACGTTTAAGGCGGTGCCGTGAATTAGCTAAAAGTCGTACAAAAAAAAATATGACACAAAAAATGTTGGAGATTTGTTCCTCTTTATTTTCATATCAAACGATTTTTGCCCTAGGATGAACCGATCTTGAGATATCTTAAAAAGTCCATTTTTTGTGGAAAGTACGTTAAAAAAATGACAGTTCCAAATCGAGTTCAATGTCGCAAAATTGTTTATTTGCGGCCTTAACTCTACCCAATAAACCAAAAATCTAAACTCCCTGAATTATTTCCAAGTAAAGCCTCTTTTATTAACTTGAAGACTGGACTATAACTGGAAATACGCCGAGTACTAGTTATAACCGAAGTTATAACTTAAACTCCATTCAACGAGAGAACAAGACTCTGACGCCACTGCGCATATACCACCCAACACCAATATATGGGTTTTAGTACTTTTCTGTAGCCGATTTCAAAAATTAAATTTACTTTTTATATTTTTTTTCAAGAAAAATTGTCTGTGTGTGGGGGAGTAATCTGATATCTGGGGACTGAGTCCCGCTCCAGACCCCCTTATTGCATCTCTGCAACTGTGTTAATTTTAATCCCGACGTGGTTGAAAAAAATGTTAAAAAAGGTTATTTTCAAAATCAGCACACCAAAAACAATATGAATCAGTTCCCAAAATCATAACCCTATTTTCATGGTAAAATGTGTTATTATTTATAACACCGGCCAAAAAAAAAGTTGTCTGTGCTAGGGTTGAGACCCACCTATTCTTACGTATTTTGGGATGCTGAACACGAATCACCCATAAAAAAAGGCAACTCATGGGCTCATTTTTTTTTCTACACTGAAAAACTATCTTAAATAGTGAAAATCTCATATTCAGGTCTATTCGCGTGCGTAAACAATATTGCTATTTTGGCAATATTTATAATTTTTTTTTTTTAATCATGCGCATTCATATTAAGTTAATTTTTCCGCGAAGCGAGAGTTCGTTGGAAAATGTCGAAAAAGTAACTAGCAGATCGTTCGTGAAATATGTCGGTATCTTTTAAAATCGTCGTTTAGTATTCGAAAAAGTGTTTAATATATTTCTCGGAAGGCCTATTCGTGGCCGCAAAATATCGTTTCCATGCACCTTTTTTTTATCCTCTCACAACCTCAATACGAAGAAGCCTGTGCACAGGAGTACCGGATCATCGGCATCAAATCAAGGTTGGTGACATTCCTTTTGCCCTTTCTACACCCTTATTTTACAACCTAAGCAGTCCACTATCGCTCGTTTTGTTTTCGTTAATTTAAAGTCGCTATATGCTAAGTTAGAGAGTTATCGAAGGCATAGTTTTTTGTCTAATTTAGACGTATATTGTCAAAAATCCTTTGCGATTTTGACCTGTATTGCCACCTGCGGTACTGGCCAAAATCGCATGCGATTTTTACCAATATTGCCAAAATAGCAATATTGTTTACGTACGTGAATAGACCTGATTATGTCTGAAATTTCAGTGTAGCAAAAAACATGAGCCCATAAAGTGCCTTTTTATGACAGTTTCGTGTTCAGCAACCTAAAATACATAAGAATTGGTGGGTTTGAACCCAATCACAGACACCTTTTTTTTGTGGGCCTGTGTAATTAATAAGTTATTTTTAAAAACACATTTTACATAAATGTTATTTATGTGTTAAATGTAACAATAAATTTATCAAACCATTATATTTTTTGTTTTATTATTATTATAGGGAAATTCTATTTAGTATTTAGTAGAGCATCTTTTCGTCCCACTGCACAGTTTATTCATCAAAATGTTAATGGTACGAAGTATTTTTCTTCCCCACAGGAAAAAATTTCGTCTAAAAAAATATATAATATATATATAAATTTCGATATGGTATATCCAAATTTAATAGTTTCTCCGCAGGTAAATTTTTTTGTCTTCAAGGTCAAACCGTGTTGAATGAAAACTTTTAGTTCATTTTTGTTTGAATAGACATTTAAAGGTCAGGAAAATACGCCGCATATTAATAATTTCAATCCATGGCCGTGATTAATACACCTAGAACTTATATAAAAGTTATTAATCATTGGGTCTATCGGATTGTGTCGCAAAATTCACGCTCGTAGATTAATAGCAATTATTATACGCTCGTTGAATAATATACTATTTATGCAAAAAATGCTCCGATTAAATCGAATTTCACCACACATCCGTGTGTCAAACAATATCCCACTCTGTGATTATATATAATTTTCTCCCAAGTAAGTCCCTCCCACTTTGCCTTTAATAATTATTCCCACTCTATGATTATAATCAGAGAGCGGGAATAATTATTAAGTAAGTCACGTGACCATATGTCCCTCCCACTTTGCCGTTAATAATTATTCCCACTCTATGATTATAATTAGATAGTGATTATAATCAGAGAGCGGGAATAATTATTAAGTAAGTCACGTGACCATATGTCCCTCCCACTTTGCCGTTAATAATTATTCCCACTCTATGATTATAATTAGATAGTGGGAATAATTATTAACGGCAAAGTGGGAGGAACATATGGTCACGTGACTTACTTGGAAGAAAATTTTCACTATGGATTTTATATTCAAGTAAATTGCTTTCTCATTTTTCGCATTCTTTCGATAGCTTTAGAACCTTGTGTCTAACAATACAATGTTTTAAAAATATAATAAAATTAAACATATTTATCTTGGTTTATTCGATATCCCAAGGTATACAAAAAAATGTTAAAATCAACGTAAATTGAGGTTAACAAAGACCAATAAAGGGTTAATATTTAATTTTTAATAAATTAATTAATTTTATTAAATAAATGTATATCGATGGTCTAATTCTAATATGGCGTATTCCACAAAACACAAATTTTACAGGGCGAACAAAAAACTGTTAATCTCGTTTAATTTAAGGTACTGAATTGATGTACTGGCGAATAAATTATTAAAAACTATAGTCGAAAATGTTATTAACAAATCAAAACGTAACTTCCTTGATTATGTATGTTATAGTTAAAGAATCACCTTATTGTGATGATGAACTTAAGTGATTTGGGAGGCTTATCATATATTTCCACATCATGCGCAGTTTTAAAAAATTTTGGGATACGCCATCTTCGAATGAGACCATCGATATGCACAAATTTAAATTTCTCACATTTTTTGATTAGCTTCACTATAAAATAACCCCTGCAACGACCTTTTTTTTTGGTTCTAATATTGTTCAGGACTTTTTAGGGATTCTTGGTAGTATTATCCCAACGGCTTTTATTTTACTTAATTTTCAAGAAGTTAAGTATTAGTTAAAAAGGATTTTACAGTCATCGCAGCTTTTGAACTTCTAGGATAATAGCATTATAAGAATATCTTTTTATTATTATAAGATGAATTTCTAATTAAACAAGCCGTGAAGATGTATTATGCTTTGCATTGTATAAATACCTACTCCTTGCCTTGCAATGGCGATTTCTCCTGTTAGATTAGACAGACACAAAAGTTCTACCCAAAAAGGATAGAAGACATACATACACTCCCACTTCCACCCAACCAAACAAATTCTGTATTTGTTCTTTGTTGAACAAATACAATATTTACTTGGCCGGGCGAAAAGTGTAACTATAGTATTTTTATTAAAGAAATTACTGGCGCCATCTAAATTTTAGTAGAATTATCTTATTCTACAGATTCACATTAGCTATGTTCGTTCGTGCCGCTCAGTGCTACACTTTCTGGCCAACCAAATAAATACTGTATTTGCTGTATGAAAAACAAATACAGTATTTATTAGGTTGACTGGAAAGTGTAGCACAATTGAGATAGAGATAGGGTAGACGTCTTTTGTTTCATAATTCTAGTTGTAGAGAGCTCCGTTGCAGTAATTTCTTCCTAGTGATGTTTTAACTTAATTAAATTTTATTGGGATGTAGTTTTAATGGAGTTTTTTTTATCAAATTGGATACAATTGACTTAATGACTTTAAATAACCTTAAAATAACTTTAAAGGACCTTGAAAAATATCCTGTACAATTGCACCTCACGTTACGTAAGTGTTACGTAACGCAAATTGTACCAAAACTCATTCACTTCATACTGTGTTCCTCGCCTTATTAAAGGAGTAGAGATATCATGTTTTGGCTACCCCCCCCCCCCAAACAGCCTTTAATAACGTGGGAACCCGGGTATGAAGTCTATGAATTATGGTACAATTTGCGTTACGCAATACTTGAACGTTCTCTTATGCACATAAAAATTTTAGCCCATAATGACTTCTTTCAATATTTTGGTAAAACATTTATTAGAATCAGCTGATTGTCGCCATCATGTTATTCTACATCAAAAACTAAGAAAAAAAGTTTCCATACATGTAGGTCGAATAAACGCTTTTAAAGCTACCATAGCCCTTTAAAAATGGTGCATATTTAGGAGACCATAACTCCATTAGGATTGATTTTTGGAAGTACCTGTATATGAGGTTTTTTTCTTAGTTTTTAATGTACTTCGCCCTGCATCATTAAAATTTTGGTTTTCAACATTTTAGTATTTAATTTTTCGTCCTCGAACCGTGGAATTTCACCTTCAAATGATTTTTTCTCGAAAACGGCTAATCCTACAGTATTACAACAAGAGTACCTTTTTTATGTATTTTGACCTGAGGAATTATATTTCAAAAATAAAATTGCAAAAAAGTTACACAGAAAAAAGTTTGGGACAAAAAACTGATAAGCCCCTCCCCGTTTCGCACACCCCTGGTTGATAAGTACATGAAAATAACACATAAAAACGGGACTTGGTAGGATTAGTTGACGTGCAAAACCTCGTTGATATATCTCAAAGGGTTCCTGAGTTATTAAATAAAAACCGATTTTTTTAGCCACTTTCAAAGGGGCGTAGCTCATTTATGACGCATTTTTAGACATATGTTTATAGGAACTTTTTGTCATATTTTATGATGTAGAATCATCTGTTAAAATTTCCTACGCTATTTCAAATACACCGTGTATACCCCAAACTTGTTACAACAACGTTTGTACTATTTTTAGATTTTTTCTATCAGTGTATCATCTTCAAATCGTACATAACAATGATTAATGATTAACGATTCCTGAAGTGAGAAAATGCAATGAATTTATTATTTAAAATTAGCAGACTATGAATGGTTAAAAACTTACGTCATTGGTTAAAGAGGATTAGGTTATACTTAGTCAATGCTTACGTTGAATTATTTTTATTGCTATCAATTGAAATTTTCAGTATTGGTATTGTCAGTGATTGCCGAGGTGATTGCCAATTCTGCTTTTTTTATAATCCCTCTCGATGAATACAATGGCTTTACAAAAGAGCAAGTAGAAGAACTACAAGACGACGGATATTTCTGCAGTGGACATTTCAGAACAATAGTCAAAACAAAATCCAATAAAAACATAATAGCCGTGAAGATATGTAGGCAGTGCAACAAAAAATATTATAGAAATAAGACATAGCCCAATATCAAAAAAAAAAAAAAATAAAAGCTAGGGGGAGACTGTTGTACATTGGAACACAATTTACTTTTATATTTTTTTAAAAGTCATTTTTTAAAATATAACAAAGGAAAGGGTCTCTCCTGATAACACCAATATTCCTGCACACTATTTATTTTTTGAGGATTTAAATTAAACAGAAATTTGTATTTTGTTATAGAGGTTAAAAAGACTTTCAAAAATTTGTACACGAACTTCCCATAGTTGTTCACTCCTCGGATCAATGCTAAAATAGATTTTTCGTTATAAAAATAAGTCAATTCATAACTTTTTTTTTTGGCATTTTTTCAAAAACAATAGAATTTAATTTTCCCTAAATATTTACAGTCGATAATAATATAAGTAATCCGTTCATGACTTATCAGCTAGACAAAAAAAAAACTGTAATTGAATATACACGATTCGCTCACCGCAGTAATGAGAAGAATCTAGCACATGCGCACTGGTTTGCTTATTTTTGTTTTGACGGGTGTCAAAACTGGCTTCCGTTTAGGCAGTTGTAGTATGAAATAGTTTAATTTGAGTGGGGTTACGGTCCACAAAAATGAACTATATTTTTGCACTGATTTCTGGTTTTATTACTAAAACTTACTGTCTTGAATATAATTAGGTGCGGAAAATCTAGTTTTTTTGTTAGAATATATAGCAAAAGATTGTTAAAATACTCACGATTTTCTGTTTGATTTTTTAAATGGGGGCGTTGGTTTACGTTAACAATGGTTTGCTTTGGTAGTTTGCTGGTTTGGTGTGTTTTTTTTTAATGGGAGGCGTTGGTTTACGTTAATAATGGTTTGGTTTGGTAGTTTGCTGTATTGGTGTTTTTTTTTTAATGGGAGGCATTTTTCAGATACGATATTTCAGAATTTAGAAGGCAATGTATTTTAAGAATCAAATGTTTATTAATAAATATTCCGCAATTTTTTTTACGAAAATACTATTAAAAGCGAGTACTTTTAGCCAATTAAAAAAAACTGTTAGCTCGCAAAGAAAAAAAGTAGATATTTTTGTAAAATTCTGCAAAAGAATGTTACATAACCTTAAAATAATTTTTGGCATACGTCAAAACAAAAATAAGAAAATCAGTGCGCATGCGCAGGATTCTTCTCATTACTGCGGGGAGTGAATCGTTAATATACAAACAGAATCGGTTAGCCAGCTAATTTGAAGCACATCGCCGGATTAGTATGGATTTTCTATGCAAAATCAGCTTATAAACCGTGTGATTAGTTTAATTTCAAAATTGGGGAATATCGGTTAGCGGTATTATAGAGTTTCTATATTTTCTGACAAGTTAGGGAGATTAGACTGGGCTAGACCATTTTGCACCACTTGCTGAATTTATGGTGTTATAAAGTTGGACTAAAGTTGACCGTTAGACGTCCGATTTGCAGACATTTTCATGAGTCAGCGGATGAAATAAAGTTATATAACTTTCAATAAAAAATAGTATTTAAGCAAAAAGTTTATGAAACATATTTTATGTATTTTTTGAAGCTCTTTCTTTCATTCGGTCATTATTTTTGTGCGCAAAAAATTATAATAAAAAAATTATTAAATCAGTTTTTTTTTCCCAATTGGCCAATACGCCAAACTTTGAGATCAAGACACGCCGGCTTGCCAAACTTCAGTTTGGATATAAATTTGAGGATAATAAAAAATTATCTAGACTATTTCACAAACAATATATAGGTCAATCAAACCTTGAATTTTTAGTTCCTTAACCAATCAGATCAAAATGAATCTGATAATTTTTGCACATGTGCAATTATCACTAGGTTACTATGGAAACAAGAAACTGACAGTTACTGACATCTTAATAAATGTTATATTTTTGCAAAATGTGTTTTTAATTTGTGAAGCTTACCTAGTTGATTTATTTTTATTGATAAGCAGTATAAATGCTTATTTTATTACCAAAACAGCCTAGGTATAAACCTAATTAATTTCAGATAATATATTATATTTTATGCACTTTCCATCTTAAAAGCTTTAAATCACTGATATTCATAAATTTTAATTTATTTAATTGAATCTTAGTATTAAAAACTAATTTAAAAATATATTTACAGTAAAGAAGTAAATAATTTACTTCTATTAAATTACGGAAATCAAAAATCAAATGACTGCGCTGGTACCAGGACAGCGTTGCCAAACTTTATTATAAACCGATCGCAAATTGTTTTTTTACGGGTGGAAACAACCGTTATTTTATTTCTTTTCAGTTGAAAACTAAACTTTTTAAACAAAAACAGCAATGATTTTTATTTAAATGCCTAAATATATGACAAAAACTATTTTATTGGAATAATCTCAAGCATAAAATATCCCTCAAGCAAAGTTTAGGCTTGGCAACATTAGCGAACAAGTGAACATCGTGGTTTTAAAAAGCGCGGCAAATTTGAGTAATATTGTTGTTTAGTTCTTAAATTTTTAATTTAAATATGAAACAACATTAAACATGGTAAAATTATATACTTCCTTATTTTGTTTGTGAAATAGTCTTTCAAAATACCATTCGTGCATGTTGAATAATACATAAATTTTTTACTGCATATAGAAAAAAAAACATTTTGCTTAAGGAAATTGTTTTCATGCATTTGTCGTCAAAATTCCTCGACCTGCTGTCTCGGAATTTTGTAACACGAAAAATGCACTCAAACAATTGCCAAGTAAAATATTTTTTTAATACAGTAAAAAAATTATCGATAATTCAACATGCACTTATGATATTACTACTGAAAATAAATTCGAGCGAAAACCATTGAAAATCGAATATATTTTTATCGCTGGCATACCATCGCAACCTAATATACAGTTGGCTCTGTGCAACAGTGTGGTTAGTAACTACAATTACCGGAGGCAACAATTATATGCGATTATAAATGAATCGATGATGAACGATATTTAATGTGTGCCCAATAAAATCACGGTAGATTTAGTTTGAACGTAACTTAATGTATAAAGCATGCTTATTTAAAGAACATTCTGAAAGATCCCATAGGTGTTCATCATAGAGGAAGAAAGAGAACCATTAGTCCAGCTTGCGCAAGATTATTTTGTGACAGAACGGGGCAGCGAAATGACGTAACGCAATATATTTGACCTTGCGCAGTACGCATCTCTATCAGCTGTGAAATGCTGTCGGTCGTAAAACAATTCATCACCCCAGTATTCATTTGTCTTATCTCCAAAAATCCCCCAGTAAAAATCTTAAAATGTCAAAAAATAGAGATATGGCAAACCAATACTGGGGTGACGAATTATTAGTAGTTTGTTTATACTGTCAGTACTGTCACATCGTGGTTTGTTTCTGTTCATTTTTCGACTTCTACTGTGTTTTAATTGTTATTTTGCTGCATTTGTTTATAACTTTAAACCTAACCTGTATTGTTGCTTTATGAAGAGCAAAGGGTCAATCCCTGGTATACTCAAAGTAGGTGTATAAAATCCCGAAACTCAAACACACCTCGAAAAATTCTTATAAAATAATTTTAAAAAACTATTTCGACGTTTCTTCGTAGATATTTATTGTTTTTTGTTGAATTTTTAAAATTTTTATTTAATACACAAAACTAAGGTTAAAAAATACTCGTTAAAAACAACAATAGTAGTGCGCATGTGCAAGTTTATTTCAGATGCGCTAGGCACATTTATCACAGTATTCCGCAACGGCTTTGGAGGTCTTTCCTTGTCTATGGTGTTCATCAAATTAGAATGTTTGATTAAGCGGAAGATGAATGGTTGATTTATTTCTCAGAATTCTTTTTGCAAGGGCTGATTTAACAAAATATAAATAAAACTGATTATACGACTGACATGTCGATCAAAACACGTGCTTACTGTACTGCCGTACATGCACAGAAGAGGTAACTATACCAGAATTGATTTGAAAATAGTATATTCTATAACTAGTATGGAATAGACAATATTCCGCGAGCGCGGTATGACTATTCCATACGTGTTGTAGACTAGACTTTTTCTTCGACTGCAAATATGAAACACTGTATGCCTTTAAACTGCGGACAAGGTTAAAAACAATGTTTTTTGTGACTCGACATTGTAAATGCAACAAAACACATATTTTTAAATAAAGCAATTAATGTTATTTAATAATTTTATCAAATCAGTTCTTTTTATTTCATTTTAGCACATATTTACAAATTATAATGCAAAAATTTAGGGTTATGTCAGATTGTTGTGACAGATATCAGGTTTAAATTTTAAACAATAGATGGAGCAGTTTTAATTTTTTGAACTAAATTTATAAAAAACTGGTCAAATATTAAGAAAAACTAATAAACTTTATGTAATTTTAACGCAAAACTTTAAATTGAATTACATTATTCAATATTTCATGGTAAAAAATATATATACATCTAACCACGACCTTGGTTTCCCTACGGATGTACTATACCTCTACTTTGAAAAAGCCTTTGATAAGGTCCCCCATAAAAGGTTGTTGTTCAAACTAAAATATTTTGGGATAAGGGGCCTGCTGTGGAGCTGGATAAAAGAATTTCTCACAAATAGAAAGTTTAAAGTTAAGCTAAATGGAATATTTTCCGTTATAAGAGACATAATAAGTGGTGTTATCCAAGGTTCTGTTATTGGTCCCCTTTTGTTCCTTGTTTACATATCCGACATGGCATATAAGATCCTCGCCTACATTATATTTTTTGCTGATGACGCCAAGATGTTCTGCAATCCTCTTCTTAGTTGTGAACAATTTTCTCAAGATATAAAAAAGGTGGTGGATTGGGCTAAGTTATGGCTTATGACTCTTAATTATAATAAATTCTCACTTTTACATATAGGACCTAACAATCCCAACATCACTTACTACATTAACGAAGAACCCATCCACGAAGTGGAAGTGCAGAAAGATCTTGGAGTCCTAATTACATGCGACTTAAAGTGGGAAACCCACATAAATAAAATGGTAAAACGAGCCAACTGGATGTCTTATTTAATAAGAATTGCGTTCCACGACCACTCAGCACCTACCATTCGCAAGCTCTATAAAGCTTATGTAAGGCCAATCCTCGAATATGCAGAATGTATTTGGAATCCGTATTTTATTAAAGATATCGACTTGCTGGAAGGTGTACAAAGAAGAATTTCCAAAATCCCACCTGAACTGAAGGAACTCCCGTACCCCGAACGCTTAGCTCGTATGGACCTCCCTACTCTGGAAGCTAGAAGATCTCGCGGTGACCTCATCCAAACTTACAAAATCCTTAGTAATTACTACTCCATCAATCTAAACATCTTGCAACTTGATGACTACCAGGGACTACGAGGTCACCACAAGAAACTAAGCAAAGAGAGATGCGCCAAACTACCACGCAAAAATTTTCTATGCAACAGAGTGGTATACATGTGGAACAGTTTAAGTGTTGTAACTGGGACGTCTAAAACTGTAAACCAGTTTAAAAATAACTTGGACAGGGATATTGAAAGAATAAGGAACCAATGGGTGCACTTTCCACAATAACTATTTAGTCTGTGATCTATAACCGTGATTATTTATTTATTTATTTATATTTGAACTCTCTTTAGTAATTTTATTTTTATAATTAAGCTAATTTTTGTGATATATATATATATATATATATATATATATATATATTTTTTTTTTTGTGATGTAACTTAGATGTAATGAGCTTAGATTCTTTATACTCAGTTTCATCGGCTTTAGCCGCTCACTGTCTTATAATAATAATAATAATAATAATAAAATAATAATAATAATATTTTTGCTAATTTTGCTACAGTTTTCTTTACTTTTATAAACAAGAGATGATACTACATGTGATCATTCTAACACTTGATACGGAATTGTCATACCGTATCTAGAGCTACAATGGATTCCATCTGTGTTTGAAAAGTGTGTGTATTTGCTTACATTCTAAAGCAGTCGTAGAAAAAAAAACTTTTTGCGTGGAGTGAATATATTCAGTCTAGTGAGTCTAAGCTTTTAGGTGTATGATAATGCTGCATTTTCCTGAACTAGTTTATTATAGTTTTCCCAAAATTTTCCTAGACAAAAAATTCTTGGATACAAATATGTTTCATGGGAATAAGAAGCTTATTTTTTTTGTCCGTCTGTCCATCTATATATCCGTACTGTTTTTGAAAGTAATCCCCCCAAAAACAAAAAAGTTTTAAACAATGATAAAACTATAATTATTTAAATTTTTTTTTCAAAAACTTTTCGTTGGGCAAAAAAAAAAATAAATTTGATACTAAGTACTAAGTTAGTTACACCTTCTGTACTTAGCACGGCAGTATATTCGAATCACTTAAGCTCAAAGAAGGGCTTTGCCTGGGAATGGCAGTTTCACACAGTTGCTTGATATGTTTTAGGGACCCTAATGTTTTTAGGTTCTATATACAGGCTGTCCCAAACTTATTGACTCAGGGATTAACTCCTGAACGGACTGTTAATTAATAAATAGGAACCTGAAAATTTATATGTACATTAGTGTATTGAAAAATACACTGCCCAGTAAAAGGGCTTTCCTATTTTACACCTCCGTGCATTAAAGGTATTTTTATTATTAGATTTACTTTTAGCAACCTTAAAAATATACCAATTGTCATGAAAACTACCCCCCGCCTCTTAGGGGGTTAAGTTAGAACTTTTTTATTATCAAATTCTCTTTCAGCACAATTTTTACAAAAACTACCCCCACCCCTCAGGAGTGAAATTAGAAAAATGTTATTAAAAGATTCAGTTTTAGCGATCTCAAAAACCACAATATATATATTTTTTTAAGAAAACTACCCCCTGCCCCTGAGGGGGTGAAGTAAGAACTTTTTTATTATCAGATTCATTTTCAACAACCTGAAAAACCCCAATATGCCAATTTTCACGAAAACTACCCCCAACCCTTTGGGGGTGGAGTTTTATAATCAGATTCAGTTTCAGCAAAAAACCAAATATACCAATTTTCACGAAAACTACCCCCCACCCATCGGGGGGTGCATTATTATCAGAATCATATTTGCCACGCCAAAAACCCCTATATACCAATTTTGACGAAAATATTGAAAATATTTAAAAATATTTACCCCCATCCCATCAAGGGTGGAGTTAGAAAAAATGTATTATCAGATTCAATTTTAGCAACCTCAAAAACCCCTATATAGCAATTTTCTAATTTTTCTAAACAAACAATTTTTGAGAGGTGATGATTTAAAATGATAGTCACTAAATTTTGTTTTGCTAAATCAAGACTACTACGTTTTTCAACTTTCAACAAATTTCAAAAACGCTATAACTTGTGAAGGAAGAAAGATAGGACCTACTTTTATATGAACATTTCTTCATGAAATTAAATCTACTTTTCGTTGCCAAAGTTTGTAAACGGGCTAATAAATCACCCTGTATATAAAAATACAATGTTAGTCTGCACTGCAGGTACTTACAAAGTACACAGTTTAAGTTTAGTTAATCCAATGTTAGATTTAGATAGGCAAAGTAATAAAGGTTGTATGAGTTAAATTGCAAAACTTTTTGACCATTAATGATAAATAAAATTACAGTGTTGTTACCAAGCATGGGTGTAACGATTTTAGTAGCTAATACTTAGTTATTATCATAAACGAACAAATTGCTTTATTGTTATTATACTCCTGACACAGCGCGTTCACAGCGCGTTTACGCGCTAATAGAGTACAATACGGTACAGGCGGCGATTTTTTGGATCGAAACAAACAAAAATAAAAAATCACTTGCTTTTCACCCGTGAAACGAGGAACAAGTACTTTTGGCAAAAAAAAAAATGTAATCCGTTAATCGCGTTTAATTTTTAGCATCAAGTGTTTTAGTATAGTTATTTATTTTTTTATTTGCTATCTTGGATATGCCCTGGATTCGATTTTATATATTTTATAGTGATTGTATGGATGATGTGCAGTAAAATGACGAACATGTGATTATATTGGAGTAAGAAGAGAATTTTATGTTTTTAATCATTTATAATGCTGATAAATTTTGATTTGGAAGCAACTAACACGTGAAGAAGTTTTTATACGTACAGATTTTTTTTATATACTAGCGCATGCGCAAATATAATTACAAGTTATAAAAAACAGCCTTGTCAACAGCTAACACAACCAACAGCAAACACGAAAAGGGAAGAAGGAAAAGAAACAGAAAAGGTCTTACAGAAGACTGGAAATTTTCTATAATCAAAACAAGAGGGCATGGTGCCAAGCCAGACAAGAACCTCTCTTGGTGAATTGAGTAACTAAGAGGGATCTGGCTAATTATCTCACTGAGAAAAGGCCAAAAAAAAAGGAAGAAGAAGAAGAAAAAGAAGAAAAATAAATAATAAATGGCCCATGCGAAACTAGGCTAAAGGATTCCTTATAAGTCTGGCTTTTATTTGAGACTAAATTTAAAATAATCCATCGACGAAAAAAAAAAAATTATTCAACTTTTTATTTTTTCAGTGGATTTTTTTGGAACAAAATTAAATTGGCCAATAATATTTTACTTTTGTTATATAGCCTGGATATTTTAACTGTTTTTAACTAAATTGGGTCGCTAAAAAATTCTTTTTTCGAAAAACAACAAAAATGAAAAAAAAAATAAAAAAAAAAGTTGTTCAAATTTCAAAAACTGTCGTTTTCTGAAAAAATGTACTTTTAGAAAAAAAAATAATTAAAAAAAAAATTAAATGTAAAATAATTATATTTTTATTGCAGAAGCATAAATGAGTTAAATTAATTTATTCCGGCGAACATTAGAAGTAGAAAATTTCTAATTGGATAAAAAGTTTAATAAAAAGTTTATTTCTGAAGTTTAATTATGCCTGTTGAACAGTTTCGTGACTTTGTAAAAGTGTTAAACATATTTTGTATTTATGTTTAAAAGGCAGGGAATTTTAAATTATTTATGTTTATAAACTTGAAATTATTTTTTTATGCTTGGCTTTAATGTGGAGCAATTTAGTTTGGTTTTAATCTCGGAGTGGAAATTTCCACTTTAAACTTCGTCAGGTTTATATTAGTTCAGTAGAACGGTCTTGTGAAAGGGCCTCGCCTTTCGGTGATATGCACACTCTGTTTTTTCTTTTTTTTTGTAATCAAAAGGGGTTCGTTTGGAAAGCTTGAACCCAAATTTGCATCCCCCTTATGTGCAAAAACGCATTTGTTTTGTTTTTGGTCTGTAACTCGGCTTCGGCTTGTCGCTCAACAAAAAATAAACATGATATTTGTTCGCTATTGAATTCTCTACAAGTTATATAAGTAACTTTTTTTTGTTTAAACAATGAGAAAAAAAGTTACAGAGCTTTAAAGTTGATGAAATAGGCATCATATCCAAAAAATGATTAGTTTTCCGGTTGTTTTCAAAAATTTTCAAAGCTCTCTAACTTTCTTCTGATTACAAAATTTTTTATTTAAATAAATGGTAGAGAATTTAATAAGGGAACGTTCAAGTATTACGTAACGCAAATTTTGATCATTTTGGACCCCCCCCCTGTTACGCTATTTTCCTATACCATTAACATGGGTGACCCCCCCCTAGGAGCGTTACGTAATACTTGAACGTTCCCTAACAAACAAATATCATGTTTATTTTTTGTTGAGCGACGAGCCGAAACCGAGTTACAGACCAAAAACCAAATGCGTTTTTGCAAAATACTGTCCAAAAAAAATCGCACATTTGGATTTAAGCTTTCCAAATGAACCCCTTTTGATTACAAAAAAACAGAGAGTGAGCATATCACCGCAAGGTCAAACTACCGTTCGACTGGGCTATATCATATTATATTAGTCGAGCAGATTTTTTCTTTACGAATAAGAGGGTCTTACCATAGAAAGTTAGGTGAAAGTTTAACCTAATAGGTTTTCTTCGAATATGATCTAATCTAATTTTAGCGTTGAAAGGAACATATAACTTTATAGACTCCAAAAATTTTTGATTTTACATAAGGATAAAATGGATGGATGGATTTTGCATTTAAACAACGAACTTCTTTAAGGAATTGTCAGATTTTAAGACTAAAGTGGCGCAGCGCAGACAAAAGCGTTCAAAAAGTTAGTACAAACCATTGAGGACCCCTCTATAATCATTGTACAAACTTAGGTAAACTGCCGATGGTCGCGATCACATGCTCCAGGGAAACGGGGAATGATAAGTGGCTTAGTTGTATGGAAGTTAGGTTAAGTTAGAATTTTAAAAGGAACTTCAACTCAGGATAATTTTGGTTAATAACCAATGGTTATATTATACATTTACTAAAGCTAATTAACTTCATAAAATTAAACTATAGTTTTAATGTTTATTTTAAATAAATTAACAATATCATCGTTTAATGGTAACTTTGACTCTAGAAGTTTCTGTGGGTAACGTGTTATTAAACTGCATAACAAGTACGATACACAAAGTCCAAATTGGTTTGCCTTTTTTATACACAGATAAAAATTATATCTTAATCCAACAAAAATGATGCATTTAAACCAACGAATTAATAACTCTTCTCTCTAGAATAGGCATTTCATTCGTAAAAACTGACAAAAACGTCGGCAACATAAATATTCGTCTGTCTTACTCGCACATCTTTGTTCTAACAATACCAGTTACTGGTAATTGGTATTGTTCAGGCCTGAATATACCTACCATTTGTTTACAAACAAACCGAGATGTTTGCGATACTTTATTTTAACGGTATGCCTATTCTAGAAAGAAGAGTTCTTAGTTCGTTGATTTAAACATATTTTGTTCCATTAAAAGAATTATATTCAATAGTTACCTGGGTTAAAATGTGTTCTTAAAATAATATTTTTAAAATTATCGACTTAAAATTTGTAACACCTAAAAAGACAACTTTAACTGAACAGATATACAAAAAAAAGGCCTAGAATTGTTTCGGAGACTAGTATTCCTATCTATTTTAAAGCGCTGAACCCAAGTTTGAGGTCAAAATAGCACTCTATCTAATTAATTTTGGAGATAACCTTAAAAAACTTTATTTTCATATACTCAGAAATAAGTTTTGTAAGGATTTGGATTCAGTGCCTCCAAATACGTAGGAGTACAATGGTATCCGAAAAAATTCTTGACCTTCTTTTGGTGTGGCTACATGCGTGGTCCAGAAAAAAGGTAAATTTTGGACATAACCTTAAAAAAAGTTATTGTTATATTCAAAAATAACCTTTTCTCACTACCATCTAGGTAAGTTAACATTACTTAATCAAAAAGTCGACAGTAATGGAAAGTACTATATCGAGCACACTTAGTGATAGATGAAATCAATACAAACAAAACCGCAACTAAAGACAGAAAAAACGATTTACCGCACAAGGACACTAAGTGTGCTTACAATTACCTCAGGGGCATATCTAGACACAAGACTATGTCTAATTTTATAGAGTGATTCCATAAAAAAATGATTTCTTGAATTGTAACACATATAAATGTCAAAAATATTGTTAATAAAATGGGATTTTAACTCCTTGGTAGTGAGAAAAACGTAATGCGCTACTCGTAGGTAAGTTGTTTTCTGTCTTCGGTCGTGTTTATAGACCTCAGCTCCGCTTCGGTCCACAAAATACGACCTCACACAGAAAAATTCACTTACCTCTACTAGGAGCGCAAATAACTATTTTTGACTAGTTTTCTAGGAAGAAAATTTTTATAAAATAAAATATAATTTGCAAAACTTATTTTTGAGGTGTCTTGTTTTTCTCAGTGTAAAAGTAAAGTTTTGGTAGAAAAAACGTATTAGGCTGAATAGAACGCTTTATGTTACTGTAACACTCTGTATAGGATATATCTCAAACCCCCACATACCTAAGGGATTTTAATTTTGACTGATTTAGAAAATACTGCTGCCAACAAAATAATACTTTCCCCTATAGGTCTAGGTTCATTAAAATCAAAAACACAAAAAATAAAAAAATAAATAGTTTTTGAAAAATATTTTTTTTCAAAAAAAGTTTATTTTTCGTGAAACGAAAAATAAATTGAAAAAAATATGTTTTTGAAAAAAATTGTTTTCACCCCATTTTACCCCCTTACCCCAACCCGATTTTTACGCAAAACAATCCCAGCCTAGAACTTAGGATAATTAACCTATGGTCCAAATTTTAAGACTTTAGCCCAAAGCGTTCTTGAGATATCGTGGTCACAAATTTCCCGGACACACAGACCGACAGACAGATTTTTTTTTACGGAAATCATATTTTTTTGGATATAAAACGTCCAAAAACGTCAAAAAATCAATATTTTTTTTTTTCGATTTTTTTTTACTTACGCAAGACTTTCCTTGGGGAAAGTAAAATACCCTTTGGGAAGAAAAAAGGCACATATCAAAAAAAAAAAAAATCTCTGATTAACTTAAAAAAGGAGCTGTGAAACTTTATCAGTTAGCTTGTTTTGGATGATTTGTATTCAGCGTGAAAAAAAAGCCTAAAACTGCATCTGCGCAAGTGTCTTGTAAACTAGAATATTTAGCATATTGAGACATAGAAAAAATGATTAATAAAGTTTAAGTCAACAAACTCATATAATTACGAGTCTTGATTACGTAATCGAATGCCAGCATTACCATCAATTCAGTAAACGCAAAACTATTTCCCATATGGAGGGAAGAATGTTAACCTAATCAAAATTAGGGTGGGTCGATTTTTAAGTTTTTATTAAATTTCAAAAGGTTTGTAGTGGGAAAAGTTGCTTATTGATCTGTTATTTAATTGAGGTTTTTTAATTTTTTTTATTTTAAATGTTTAGGCCCCCGCCGGGCTCCTAAAAGAAAAAAGAAAGATAAACATAAAGTTATATCTCCTGTATTGGGAAATGTTTTGTAACTATTCCTTATGCATGAAAAAAATATATTTTTAATTCATTAATATATTTAGATCCCCTGTCACCCCTCCAAATCTCGCAAATTTTTTTTTGCTAATAGTAAAGCAGCTTATGATGCACAAAATATTAACAATAATTGACACAAAATTACCCAGAATTCACCACGAGGAGATGTCTGCCATTGAGTTCCACCTCTCCCCACCCAATCACCCCACAATGTGGGCATAAAAAATAATCAAAAAACTTTTCCCAACACGGGCGACTTAGATTCAAGATTTTGATTTTTTTTTATTTTTAGACGCCCGACGGGGCACACTGTTACTGAATCTTGCATAGGATGCAGTAGATCCTCAAAGTAAACCAAAAAATGATTTTGATAGCTGAAAACCTGTATTTTAGTTTTCTGCTTTCAACAAAATCGTAGAGGTTAGTTCTTGAAAGATATTGGCTTAACAATCTTCAGCAGGCTCCAAACCTTACAACTTTTACTAAAAATGTGTATTTTCTAACGAATATCTAATTATTTTTTTAAGTAGTACTTAATTTGTTAAAAAAAATATTTATAATTGACTTTATTCAAAAATAAAAAAAAAATTAAATTATTTTTTGATGTTTTTCGAATTACTATAACTGCTCTATTTTTTACGATATGACCAACCAAATAAGTTTCTATGTATGCGTAAACTCTTTATTTTTTAAAAATGTAACAAAATTATAATTTAATATGATGTATTTTAATAAAAGTTTATTTTTATTATGCAATGTATAAGTTATTATAAACGTTGTTGGTGAGTATATTTCAGATAACAAATCCCCAGTATATATTTTAATACTTAGTTGTCATAGTTACATGACTGACAACAGTTGTCAAAATTTTTGATAGTTGCTATCAAAATTTTTTTTTTCTAATTATTTTTAAAAATGCCATTTAAATGTGACCACGATGAAAATAGAAGGAAGATATGTACTCTTTGTGGTGAAAAAATTAGTTTAGGAAAGTCACCTGCCTCTGCGTTCAGTGTAACTTCCAAAATAGAAGAACTTGTTCGATGCCACGTAAACTTAAATTATAATATAAATGATAGGAAATATCCTAATGCTATTTGCGGTAGTTGCCGCATTAAATTGCAAAATAAAGAAAAAATTAAGGAAAATATGGAACAATCCCTTTCTATGCCTGACTTTAATTTTTCAACCTTGCCACAAACAAGGTCCTCGGAATGCAAGTGTTCAATTTGTATTAAAGGAAGATCGCATATTTCGAGACGAAATACTACAAACAGAAAACCAATTTTGCCAAAACAAAATGCAAAGAAGACAATTTGTTCAAGCTGTTTTCAAGAAGTTGGCAAAGGAAGAAATCACATTTGTAAAATAAGTAAGGCTTCAGAAAATATTGCTAAAGTAATTGAACCTCTTCCAGAAAAGCAGACTGACCAAATTATAAGTTCTTTACTTAAAAATAAGTGTGAAAACGAAACTTCCAGAAAAGATATAAAAATTGATTTAAGTACAAGAGGGGCCAAATCTACAATAATTATTAATCCTAAACAAACTGAGAACATTACTTTTTCGGCAGAAAATCTACTAAATTATCAAGTAAATACAGCTTCTTCTACGCGGCAAATGGAGAAACTTTGTAATTTTGTAAGAAGTTGTGCTGGAAGAAAATCTGTACCCAGTTATTACAGAGATTGTGCTTCAAAAATATCTAAATCATTAGAAAAATTATATAAAAGCGAAATAGTTGAGTTTGATGTTGACGATGATAAAAGAAAAAATAGGGTTGTGGTTTGGGCAGATGCGGAAAAATTATTAACAGCTGTTTTGGACGCAAGGAACATTACAACAAATTATATTGTGAAAATTATGGCCGATGGAGGGCAAGGCTTTTTTAAAATGTCAATGTCTGTCATGAAAAAAGAAATTATAAGTTTTAACAAAGAAGAAAATGAGGATGATCCTTCTATTAAGAAACGAAAACTATACTCGGAGGGGGGAAGCGTCGGCAGTGAAAGAAAGTCAAGTGTGTACAAACTATTTTTATTATGCGTTGTACCAAAAATAAAAGAAACTTACAAAAATTTAAAAATTCTTTTTGGACTTACAAAGTTAAATAACATTTCGTTTAAATTTGTTTCTGATTTTAAAGTTTTGTTGCTAGTTAATGGGCAACAAACCGCAAGTTCAACGTACCCATGTCCATTTTGTTTTGTTACTATTCAAGATTTTAAGGAAGAAACGACAGAGAAAATTGAGGATGAAGAGGTTGTATATGATGAATTACAAACTAGCCCAGATTGTTTAAGGTTAAAAACATACGGAGATCTAAAAATATCTTTTGATAAGTATTGTTCCTCTGGAAAAATTAAGAGAGAGGCAAAAAATTGTCAAAGTACTATAAATAAACCACTATTTGTTGAAAACGATGATGTGCTGGTGATTCAGAAATGTGTGGTACCCGAACTACATCTCCTCCAGGGTTTTGTAAACCACATCTTTTGGAAAGGTATTGTCCCTCTTCTGGGCAGGGAAAATGCCCTATTATGGCCCAAAAAACTAAAGCTTATCACAAAACAATATCATGGGGAAGTATTTGAGGGCAATGCTTGCCGCAAACTATTAAAGGAAGCTGAGAAATTAGCGGATCCTGAAGTTCTAGGAAAGGTTCCTTATATTTTAATTGTTCCATTTATAGAAGTTTTAAAATCTATGAACACATTAGTAAACAGATGTTTTTCAACAAAAAATGGACCTTTTGAAGATGTGGGAAAACTTGTGAATGCGGTGAGGTTAAACTTGGAAGCAACATGTGTATCCAAAACATTAAAAATTCATGTCATATTGGAGCATATTACTCACTCACTTCATTTTTTGGAGGGCTCCGGGTTGGGTATATGGTCTGAACAGGCCGGTGAAGCCGTTCACCGTGAATTTCTTAAGTTCTGGGAAAAGTACAAAATTAATATAATTGAAGATCCCTCATACGAAGGACGGTTAAAAAAAGCCGTAGTTGAGTTTTCCTCAACACATTTATAAGATTATACTATCATAATAACTTAACTATTATAGTTACTATGGCTTAGTTTACCCCATGGTGACTATATTTTAAGTTCATGTACTATTTATCTATCTATCTCTGTTCACAGAACACGATAAATAGAGATAGTAGATAAAAAGTTACTGAACTTAAAATATAGTTCCTATGGTGTAAACTAAGCCTATAATAGTACACACACACACACACACACACACACACACACACACAAAAACGCACACGCACGCACGCACGCAAAAATTATTTAAGTTTAAGTTACTTTATTGTATTGTATTATGTTCCAATAAATTTTGATTGTATTTTTTACATTAGTTTAAACTTGTTTTATTGCTAGCATGCTACAGCTTATACGTAAAGGTACTACATGCAGGGGCATTCCGAGGTGGGTGTGGGGGTGTTACTCCCTCTACGAAATGGCCCAGTCAATAATTTCAGCAGTTGAGTCGGCAAAATGTAGATGTGATATATATTTATTCTGGTTGAATAAAGAAAATTAGTTTTGGGTAAAAAAAATTGGGTAAAAATAGTTTTTGGTGGTAATAAAAAATGTTGGGAGTAAAAATTTTTTTGGGGGTGAGGACCTTTTTAAAAAAAAATTGGGGGATAACCTTTTTTTTTTGTCATCAATTTTTTTTCAGTCCGAAAAACTTACCTTCACACAACCCTACGACAAAAACCTCGAAACGCCCCTGACTACATGACACTGCTTTCTGTTTTTTGGCGAAAGCGACATTGCTTACTTAAGAAAATCTATTAGTTGCCTAGCTGAACTCCAAGTAGTATAGTACTATAGTACAGTACCTACTATTGGTACTCTATTATTATAATAGAGCTTGTCAAACGTTAGTTGACTGACTTTTCAATAGCTAATACATAAAACATATACTGACCAACAAAGCAAATGTGCCCTATTTAAAAAATATATTTTTAACTAAATGAATGAAAATAAAATTATTTTGCCTATTAATTTTTCATTTAAATAGATAGTTATAATAAAAGCACTTAAAATTTTACTTCTTAAATTAATGGTGCGAAGTATAGATCCTGCTGAAGAGTGTTAAGCCAATATCCTCCAAGAACTAACCTCTATGATTTTGCTGAACTTAGCAAATTAAAATACAGGTTTTTAGCTACCAATATCAATTTTTGGTTTACTTTGAGGATCTACTGCATCCTATACAAGATTCAGTAACAGTGTGGGGGACGATACATATTGAAATAAAATTAAAAAAAACGTTTCATTTTAGAAAATTACACAACTTTGCCCACTACATGCCATGTAAAATTTAATCCATCGACCCACCCTAATCAACATGTCTCAGTGAGCACACAGTGCAAAATATGAGTAATCTAGCTGAAATAAATTATTTGTAAGATAGGGTTCACAATAAAATGAATAAAATCCTATGCATATTATGTATATACATGAGTACTAAAAATGTATATAGTATTTTTTAAATAATTTTATTTTATTTTATCCTTTTTTTTTAACAAGTAAAAAAAAATACTGACAAAAAAAAGATAAGGATTTTATGATCGGATTTTTTTTTAGTTTCTAGCTTAGTTAGGGTCCACTGACTGTCAAAAAAGCATTTTTTATACCATCTGGTATAATTTTTTTCAGCTATATGCCATGCCAAAAATGTATTCCTTAACATGAAGTGTAGAATTTTTAAATTATGAACATTGGCCTACATCAACACAATCAAAAGAAACCATTTGACACATTTTTAGAAAGATCTAAACAAAAATAAAATTTTGGAACACCCTAATGGATTTTTTTTTAATGTTTCGTTATTTTATTTAAAATCAGCGGTATCAAATGTAGTCGTATGCAAAAATTGAGAATTTTGTCCCTGTTTTTTTCCTGACCCACTGTGCAGTTGTTCAAAATCCCCAAAATATAACTAAATTATATAAAAATCAGCTGCCAGATATAAATCAACTTTTAAAAGTTACAAATTAGTTGGCCTGTGTAATCTATATAATAAAATTGACAATGAAGTTAGTTAGCATTTTCCAATAGGCATAAAAATATCAGTAAAAAAATACAATACAAGTGAGTTTTTTCCACTAGTGACTAAAAAATTTTTCACCCACTCTTTTACGTACAGCTTTTGATCTCACTCAAAATTAGTTACATACCCTATTAATTAAGTATTATAACTATTCTATAAATAGAAGCACGTTAACTAAATCATAAAAATTAAAGAAATCCCCAAATTATTCTTTAGTTTTTGAATAAAATACTGTTTTTATTAAAAATTCTGTCATCACCGCGTCCATTTTGACGTTTGTAAGAAATGTAAAACTAGCAATTGTTTATTTTTAATAGGCATACTTAGGCCATGGCTACCTATTATTTTAGTATTAAGAAAACTTAATCTTAATATTTTTGACATAATTTTTTCGCAACATTATAGATTTTTATTTAAAAATAAAAGGTGTTGGATAAAATTAAATTCTCAACTCGTGTATTAAGTGATTTTATCCACTTAATACACTAGTTAAGAAAATAACTAAATAAGTCAACATAAAGATTCAACAAAATCACCAAACCGTAACCTTCTCGAAATTACGCACGTGTGCGTAAACGCTTGTTTACAAAACACTAGGGAGTGCAGAAACAGGTGTTTGCAAATATGGTCGTAGACAAATATATTTACGTATACGAACGTGATTTGTTAAGATTACTTTGTTACCTATTTCATGCTCCGTTACCGAAGATGAAGGGCTATCTTTCAGTTTTATGTGAGGTATCAAAAGCCAACGGACTTAAGTATACACGAATATTTCCGCAAATAAGCTCTCATTAACAACAAGAAAACTGTCGACATCTTTTTTACTCATAGACCATTACCAAACTTTACAAATCCTGATAAAATTAAGTATCTTGGTTTGCTGTTTGACCAAAACTTAAACTGGAACCAGCACACCCATGAGCTTTCTAATTCATTGTCCAGAACTATTTTAGTATTCAGGAATTTGGTTAAAATGGTCTCTTTAGATGTATTAAAAACAGATTATTTCGCTCTTTTTGAGTCAAAGGTTTGCAGAGAAAATTTATACGAGTTATGACTGGAGAATACATTTGTTGATCTTAATATGATAATAATGCCCGCTCTTTATATTTATATTTCAGTTTTATATGTAAAACAAAATTTCAGTAAGTATACTCTGAAAACCAATATTCATGATAATGGTACACGCGCCAACAATATCAGACTTCCTAGGCTGAGGTTGGAGAGCAGTAGTAGTAGTAATGGTGGGGAGGTCAAGCCTGGCAACTAGACCATATGGTCCTTTTTGCCTACCCCTGTGTTACTAGTTTTTCTACTCTAACGAGGATTTTTGTTGTTGTATCCCGGGACCTACAGTTTAGCGAGGGATCCGAACCTCGTTTTGTCGGCTTTTTTGGCCAAGTGAGCGGCTTTGATCCTTAAGTTTATTGGCTGCCAGTGCACTTGGACGGCGCCAAACTGCTTAAGGATCATTTTTGCTTGCAGCCTTAGTACAGATCCTGGTTGCTTGAAAGTCCTTAAAGTGAGCTCTGCCAACAGACCTGACAGCTACCTTGCTGCTCCCTCTCGGTGTGCCCGGGTAGCATCACAGGTCCGAGTGCTATGCGGCATTATCCATTGCAAACCTTTTTCTGTACTGTTTACACAAATAAATAAATAAATTAATTAATATAAGGGTGGTTCTTAAAAACTATATTTTTAGGGACGCCACCTAAATTTGTTGTAAATTCTCTAAAAAATGATGTATATCAAATTTCAGATACTCCCAACTCAAACTTAACCCCAAAGGGGATTGGAAAGAATTTCTGAAGATATCTAAAGCAAATATAGACGAAAGGTGGACTACTCAGTGGAACAACAACATACATACTAAAGGAAGATACTTCGCAGAACATACTCAACTCCTTCCCAAACATACGTGGATAAACGGATTTTATATGGAGAGACGACACAAGACGACGTTCTTAAGACTTCGCAGCGGGCATTGCCTTACGAAATCGCACCTCCATCGCATCAACATAGAATACAGTCCAGCATGCCCTTGTGGAGCCCAGTCCCAGGACATCGATCACATTTTTTTACAATGCCCAACATACACTCAGCAATCGAACATTCTATACGGTACCCTTTCAAACATTCTAGTCTCCCCTCTAGGCATGCACACTATTCTCAGTCATCCATATAAATCAGTCATCAAGGCAGTATCAAAATTTCTCGATTCTTCTCGCATCAAGCTTTAATTCATGCTTCTATTGTCCACCTTCCAGTACTGTAGGACCTTTTGATATCTTTTCTCTCAGACTTACCCCTAATCATCAAAAAAAAAAAAATAATAATAAAAAAAAATAAATAAATAAATATAAATATATTATATATATATATATATATATATATATATATATATATATATATATATATATATATATAGTACAAGAAACCACTGGCTGATATGGCTTACAGCCAAAGCCATAAATAGGAAGAAGAAGAAGAAGAAGAAGAAGAAGAAGAAGAAGAAGAAGAAGAAGAAGAAGAAGAAGAAGAAGAAGAAGAAGAAGAAGAAGAAGAAGAAGAAGAAGAAGAAGAAGTAGAAGAAGAAGAAGAAGACGAAGAAGAAGAAGAAGAAGAAGAAGAAGAAGAAGAAGAAGAATAAGAAGAAGAAGAAGAAGAAGAATAAGAATAATAAGAAGAAGAAGAAGAAGAAGAAATTTCAGATAGCTTAACGCGTGCTGCATCGAGCACTAATACTAGGGAGGGGGTTTAAACATATTTTTAAGGGTGTGAGAGTCCAAACGATGTGTCCTATCGAAAACATGCAAAGAACAAAATATATTATACGAAAGGGTCCATCCCTAAAAATCTATTTTTCAACAACCATATTAGGCCAGGCGATACGTAGAATAAATAACCTGAATTCAGAAAAAATTAAAACAATAATTTTTTTTACAAAAGTGTTCTTTATAATTTGCTTAATAAACTCCCAAGTTTCCCCCCTAGAAATGTTATTTTTTTCTTTCTGAAGTTTCAGATGGATCCCTGAAGATGTCTCTAGCAGTAAGAGACGAAATGTCGGAAAGTGAAAATCCATCAACACGGTCTAAACCCGAAAGTGAAAATTTGTTGTACAAACAAACATTTGTTGTACAAACTCTTACAGACAAAGCTCACCAAAATTTTTGTCAGGGGTAAAGAAGTTTTTCGTTGTACAAACTTTTTTTTTCAGTGATCAATCAAAATTTTGGAGATAGTGTGTTTTGTTTTGTATGCCTTTTAACGAACTTTTACCCCACCCTGTATTACGAATTCTGAAATGTCTCATTGTTTTTATAATAATAATAATAATGACTAATAATGACTATAGTCGGAAAATATTATCGTCACGAGTTTTTTTCAAAAGCGAAAATTGTTTATTTTTTTTTATTTCTGAGAAAAAAGTTTTACGCCCATATTAACCCCTCCCGGAGACATAGACAGAAAGACAGACAGAGACAAATAATATACGTTTATTGATTAAAAAAGTATAAAACTACATAACAACTTTTTTTTATGCTAAGTTTATACTAGATAGACAAAGACGGAGACTGAAAGTTTGACAGACATATTTTTTTGATAAACATCATGTTTTTTGGATATAAAATGTAAAAAACGTAAAAAAATCAATAAAATTTGTTAATTTTTTTTTTACGAATGCGAAACTATCCTATATATTTTTCTACTATTTTTTTGTATACATTATTTTGTTGGCCGCAGTATTTTACTTATACCTGTTTACTTTAAAGTCTTTCGGTGTTTTGCATTTCGTTGATATGTTTATTTCTATTCCGCTCAAATAAACAATAGTGTAGGAGGTATACCTCTAGAGCAATTCCAAATCACAGAAAGAAAAATCCGATTCAATCAATCAGGTTGCAGTTTACTATCCGTGACAAATGAATTGACACGTGGGTTTGCGATCTAATTTCTCAAAATAAACTGGATCAATTTTAATGAAACAAAATTTAATCGATAGAACATTTATTTCCACATTATTTCTATACAAAAAAAAATTCTAGCTTTTTTGGCATATGAGATATCAAGTAATAAACAAAAAAAATACATGTTTTTAGCGATATTTTAGGACCACCCATGTTTAATTAACCTGTAACTTTAATGGTGAGTACCCAATTTTGTTGAAATTTTTTTCACGTAAAGAACACTTCTTTGGTAACAGCTGGTAAAAATTATGTTTGAAAAAAATTAATAGTATACGAGATTTTTTCAAAAATTTAAGAGCACATTATTTCTGTTTACATAATAGCCACTAAAAATTTTTTTGCACCAAAAGTTAGATTAAGGCCTTATTAAAGCAATAAAATAAATTTATTACTAAAATGTATTTTTTTTAAGTATTTTATCTGGTGTGAACGCTTTGAAAAATAAATTTTAATCGCCGTTCAGAGAGGCGAGGAGACGGAAGCGGAGCTCCGTGTCGGCAAGCGCGCTGACTGCTTCGCTCACGTATTCAGTTTACTATTTGAACGAAGCGGTACATTTATTTTTTTTTTATACTTGATTTTTTTATTACCTTAAACGTTTTACATTTTAAGCAATATTTTATTACACAAGTAGTGTATTATTAAAAAGTCGAATAAAACAGAGAATGATTATGCGTACAAAATTAAATATCATTTTCCAAATCAGATTCTGACTCAAATAAATCTTCTTCTTCTTCCTCCATTTCATCATCATCATCGTCATCGCCAAGATAAATTATGAGGGGTTCTACTGCAATATCTATTAGATTTTCTTTGGTACGATATTTTTCTTCCACTTTTTTAGCATGCTCAACACAATTTTTCCAAACTGAAGCAGGTACGTTTTGCATTGTATCAATACATAATTGCAAAACATCATTTATCTTAAAAGTTGTATTTAGTTTCGCCACCTTATTTTTTACGTAGGCCCATATAAGTTCAATTGCGTTAAATTCGCAATGAGCAACCGGTAGCCATAGTAACTTTACATCATCTCCTCGTAACTATTTCGTTATTTTATCCAATAGAAGCTTTTTTTCAAAATGATAAGGGCGTGCTAACTCCAAAAGTCGAGGTTTCGTTAGATTCTCAAATGTTAGCACGCCCTCAGGTAAAATTACTCGTCTTTTTGACATCCATTCTATAATTTGAGCTTTTCTCCATTTTGTTGTTGGGTTCCTAAACTTAGGATCCAACATTGTATGATAAGGTGCCTGATCAATCACAATGACAGACTTATTAGGTAAGAGACTTAGCACCAACCGAAACCATTCTTCAAACTGTTGTTTATTCATTTCTCCATGGAATCGCCGGAACCTTTTACTCCAATAAAACATTTTAAACACCCTTCCAAGAATCCATTCTCGTTTCCTATATGTAAAATTATAACTCGCTTTCCAGCTCCAGATGGCTTCTTTATCCCACCTCTATAGCCATTTATTTCTTGTACGCCTCCTCTGTACCTATCGAAGTTGTCTCTCATTTGTGGGTCAACACGTTCAACCCATCCAAATTGCCTGGAATGATTAGCACCGCACCAGGTTTCATCAGTATAATATATTTTCCAATGAGAGTCACGATACCGCTTAATATTATACAAAAATTCTGATCTTTTAGCTGCGGTTGAATTTTCTTCCATTAAAATAGGCTTTTTGTTCAATTTTTGGTAAAAAAAATTTAACTCCTTGAACCATCGCAACAAGGTTCCTTCGGAAATATCTGGAAAATTCTCAACATTTTCCTTTAGTTTTTGATGAACTTCTTTTACGGTAGGAAATTTTCGCTCCAAATAAAAGTATAATACGCTTCTTCTTACTACACCTTGCAGTATTTCGTCAATTTCTATTTTTTTTCGGCCACCACCAGTTTTTGCAGGTGAAATAAAGCCACTTCTTTTATACTCAGCCAATACTCGATTAACAGTTGATAAACTAATACCCAGACAATCGGCTGTTCTTTGCAACTTTTTGTTTACATCTATACTTTGTATCCCATTACTTTTTTCTTTATCAAAAAAGCTTTCCACTTTTATGATAGTATCTTTCATTTGTAAGTTAGTGAATGGCATCGCTAAATATTTAGGTATGTGGAAATATTATATCGTAAGTACCTTACGGTAAGTACAAAACTGTAAACTATAAATTAAAGATTTTTATTTATATACCCAATTTTAATCTTATATTTATATATTTTCTAGGCTTAAACATATCCTGTATTTTTCTGTTATTTACTTGTTATAGTTCCATCAATAACAAAAATACAAAACCACAGCAAATATACCATAATGCATTTTAAATTGCGTTCTCCGCTTTATAAAGATAGTGGTTAACCGAGAAATGAATAAACAATGTTACTGATTCAATTTTTACAAAATATTTATTTTTGTCCTTAAAAATAAATTATTTGCAATTATTTTATCAAAGATTATCATATTTACTTATACATATACAGCCTGTTCCAGAACTCGCGTACCGAAATTTGAGGGTATATTAAAAAAAAATCCATCTTCAATACTAATTAAAAAGGAAGCTATTTAATCTGACCAATCCTGTTGCTGATGTTAAATTACCTAAAAATTAGTTTTTCCCTACTTATTAGTAACTATGGTTGCATTTTAATGGTTGACTCGTGCATTGTTTAAGACTTTCAACTTTAGAAACTTTTTAGGTTATTATATTTTGACAAAACCGACAGAGGCTATCAAATATTCTATTTTTATAGGGTCACTCCATCCGGCGGTGGTTTTATGATACCCGTCTTAGACGGCAGCAACAAACTGCCGCTGCAACTCCATTCAGCGCGCTGAATGTAGTGTTTTTTTTATTAGAAACTCAGATCTTTTAATTGATTTACTGGCTATAAATTCTTAATACAAATTAATAAAATAAAAATACAATAACTAAATTTTATTTATTTATTTCAAAGTAATGAACATAGGAAAAATTTTTATCGGTGTTCCGAAAAGAGAACATTCTAGCTAGAATGTAATTTTAAGATTGGTGCAGAGGGCAAGGAATTTTGGAAGTTTAAACGCAAACAGAAAAGTGGTTGGAGACACTTCGCGAAATGCAAAAACTGTTGATAATAAAGAAGCTGTCATTTAGACTTTTGAAGAATAATCTGGAACAAGCATTAGTATCGTGGCAAGAAATCTTGATATGTCTGTCCTGTGTTTAATGAACTCTAAAAGATGAAGAAACGCATTATTTTTAGCAAACTCGCGTTCAATGTATGAAGCATGCTAAAGAATATGTTCAAAATGACCTCCACCAACTTGAACACATAAAGCAGCTCTTTTTAACAGACTTCTCCTGGCATTAATAATCATATTTGGAGTTACTGACTCAAGCGCTTCATGTATTCGGTCTCCTAGTTCTTCTACAGTGTCTGGCATATTTCTATACACTAAATTTTTTACATGGCCCCATAAAAAGAAGTCCATTGGAGTGAGATCAGGGGATCTAGGAGGCCACCTTCTGGGACCCCCACGGCCTATCCAACTGTTTGGAAAACTGATGTCGAGTTGGCTTCTTGCCGTTTCTGAGAAATGCACTGGACAGCCATCATGTTGAAACCAGATGTTATCCACATTTGCCAACCTTTGAAGTGGGATGTCATCAATAAGATTTTCCACTTCATCCCTTAAGAAGTTAGTGTAGGTTTCGCCATTCAATCTGCCAGGAAACTCATGGGGTCCAACCTAAAAACAAATATTTTAAGCATTTTATGGTGGTTTATTTCTCAAAATAATTTACTATAGCATCTCCCAATATTCCGGCCCAAATATTCAAGGAAAACCTTCGTTGGGGATTTCCTTGCCTGAAGGCATGGGGATTTTCCTGTCCCCAAACATGAGAATTCCTTGAATTAAAAAAAACATCTCTTTGAAACCCAGACTCATCCGTAAAAAGAATGCTTTTTACAAAGTTTTCATTTTCTTGATGTTTCTGCAACAGCCATGTGCAAAATTCGACTCGTAAAGGATAGTCCTCCGGTGTCAAGCATTGTACTCGAGTGTAATGAAAGGGATGCATTTTTTCATCTTTTAGAAATCGTTGAACAGAGGTCTTAGACATATCTAGCCACGATACTAAGGCTTGTTTCAGGTTCTTCTTCAAAAGCCTGAATGACAGCTTCTTCATTATCAACAGTTCTTGCAGTTCGCGGACCGCCTCCAATCTCTTTTTTGTTTGGAGTTAAATTTCCAGAATTTCTTGCCCTTTGCACCAATCTTAAAATAACATTTCTGCTAGGATGTTCTCTATTCGGAAAACGAATAGAATATTCTACAGATGTAGCTGAAGCACTCCGGCCACACTCGCCATATAAAATTAGCATTTCGCAATACTCTTCTGAAGTAAACATCATGAAAGTTTTGATATTTTTTCATGACATTAATAAATATTTATGTCACATTAATCACCATGTCAACCTACAGAATATGTACCTGCAATAATTAAATTTGCTTCCATAGCTACAAATTCAACCTTTAATGGTAATTTATAATCAGCAACAGTATTGGCCCACTTAAAGCGTTCTTATTTTTGAATTGAACGAAGATGGATTTTCTTTGAAATTTTTTTCATATTTTCCAGAGGGTTTTTAATATACCCTCAAATTTCGGTACGCGAGTTCTGGAACAGGCTGTATAATATCCCGAAAAAAAAACATACTTTGTTGTAAATTAAGTATGGGGACTCCCTTTTAGAATTTATATTTTTTATTAAAAAACCAAGAAATGTTTTCGTTTTTTTTTATTATTCAAGTGAAATGAAAAACATTACTCTATACTTGCTGAAAATTTCACAAAAAAATATTAAGTATTAACCAACTTATTGACTGTAATAGTTAAACTTTCTTCAATATCGCCAAAAAACATGACATTTTTTTATAATTTTATGAATTATAAATAAACGAGTGGAATAAATTTTTTGAAACTTCACAATACTATGCAGATATAGCTAAATATCAACATATATTTTTTTGAATTTTTTTTAAGGGGTATTTTTTTTTAATTAGACCTGAAACACACGTGTCAGTTCATTTGTCACCGATAGTAGTCATAGGTATATTTATTTATTTATATCCATTTAATGATTCTTAGGGAACGTTTAAGTATTCGTAACGCGAAATTCGGCCATTTTTGACCCCCATCCCCCCATGTATCGCGGTGTAACATTTTCAACACCCTCCTCCCATTTGTTACCTAACATTTTTTTTACAAAAAATAATTTGAAAGGAAATTTTGTTTTAAGTTTAAAACAGGTTTTTAACCGGTTATTGCTTCCGTGCTTTAACCAAAGACCGGTCTGAGGTAATTTCCACAACCGGTTAACCGAAAACCGGTTATTGCCTATGGTTTTCCATCTCTATTTCGTTTTTTTTTTGTTTAGAGGATTTAGTGAACGCCGTGTGCAATAAAATTTGCAACGAATCCGTATCTTTGGCCAAGATTATTGTTAAAAACTTGATCCAATAAACATTTTATAAGTTTATAATTTTTTAAGTGTTACGTAACATTTTTACTTACACCCATCCCCCCCCCCCCACTGTAACGCGGCGTAACGTTTTCGAGAAAATATATTTTTTTAAAGTCTTGAAAATCTTAAAAAAATCTAGGAAAAAGTAATTTGAATAAATAATTAATAATAATTAATTTGATGTTAATTTATTGTGACACAATAAATTAATATTTGATATTGCTAATTTTTGGAATAAAAAGATCTAAATTTGTTAAATTTTATTAATATTGAATAAAAATAAGCTAATAAGACATAAATATTGCCTTAATTTTGCATTTAAGTTAATATTTTGTTATAATATTATATCATCAAGCTTGTCATATCAAAGAACTAGAAAACTGGTATAATCGATTTTCTGGTATATATTCGAGACGAAAATATCCCGTCGTTATGGTAATGCCTTGTTTTTTATTGGTTGAAACCGATATTATGATAGTTGAAAAAAATAGTCGACAAAATTGTCGATTTTTTTTAGAAATCAGAAGTTATTCCAAAATTTCTCTATACTTATCTCTTGTACATAAAAAGTAGATGTTATCAACATTGCAAAATAATATTTACAACACTTTTTGTCTAAAATATTTTTTGCTAGGTTTAATATTTAACGAGTTTCAGCGGCAAGAAAGGGACCAAATATTTCCACTTTAATTAGACTTCAGATAGTAATTTTAACGATGTAATTTAATTTAAGCTCACTTTAATATTTGATAAAAATATCATAATTTAATTTTCTTTTCAATAAAGACTTTAAACGTATGAAGCCTAACAACATTAAAAGAAATCTTATGATGTGAGAAAAAACGCACTTGCCGTGCGCCCGCAACGTGTACGAAAAACAATTATTCAATGAGCGTATAATAATTTCTATTAATTAATGAGGGTGAATTTTGGAACGCGAGCCGATAGGCGAGTGGTCTAATCACCCGAATGATTAATAGCTATTATACGCGAGTAGAATTCTATACTTTATCCACGGTCGTTTTAAATTTTAAACGGTTTATTTTTATAGACCCGTGATAGGCCCATTAATCACGGCCGTGGATAAAGGTTAATATGTCTTGAGCGGTGATAACGCAGGACCACAAAGTTTTTCTGTAGGTTGCAGTAGATCAGAAATAGTTTTCTAGGTGTATTTTTGGTCGCTGAACACGAATCCGTCGTCCGTTTTGGCACAACACGTCATGATTTTTTTTAAATACAATTTTTTTTATTTAATATTTCGCTCATATTTTTCAAAATATTAATCTGAAGGTATTATATGCGTATATCGTCGGCTTACAAGTAAAGAGCACTAAGTCCAAAAACATGGTTTTAGGATATTGACAAATTTAACTTTCACTGTTGTTTTTTAATTTTTGTAATAATTGTTACAAAAATGCACGTTTCGCCAAACAAACACTCATTCGCTTAGTGCAGAAACATTTGAAATAATCTACAAGTAAAACGCACTAAGTGACTTAGTGCCTATTGCCAGATAAAATTTTATTCAAAATCAAACTGGTGCGTTTTGTATAGTGGGAACTCTCTTGGCAGTTTACCTCTACATAGATCATCAAAAATTAATTACAGTACCCTAAAAATCCCATTTTTGCAAAAAAGTGACTTAGTGCCTTTTACTTGTAAGCCGACGATATTTTTGAAATCAGCTCGTCAAGGTCTATAGACATGAGTTTTAAGAAAAAAATCCAAGCGATAACCCAAATTTGAAAGTTGAATAACTCAACAAGTATTAATATTTAATATCTCATATGCCTTTAGCTCAGAACTGGTATACGAATGCCACAACGAGCTATGTAAACTGGCTGAACATAACAAAGTAAATTTGATATGGGTTCCAGGACATCAAGGTATAGATGGTAATGAGAAGGCAGACGACCTTGCGAGAAAGGGAAGTGAAGCTGTACTCACAGGACCAGAACCGTGCTGTGGGGTATCATATTCCACGGCCAGACACGAGGTCAGGAGAATGTTGCGGGATGAACACCAGCAACACTGGACAGATGCTCCTAGAATGAGGCACTCCAAACTCTTCCTAGGAGGACCTACCAAGAAAAGAACCAGCTTACTTCTAGGCATGTCCAGGAGTCAACTGAGAACAATAACGGGTATAATAACTGGACACTGCTTACTGAACAAGCACCGACACGTAATGGGACAGATTACGAGCCCCGTGTGCAGGAGATGTGGGGAAGGGGATGAAGAACCCTACCACCTCATATGTGAATGTCCATCGCTAATAGGCCTAAGATGGAAGTACTTTGGGAACGACTCTCTGGAACCAAACGAGATCATGAACACTCCCCTGAAACCATACCTGGACTTTTTAAAAGAAACAGGGATGCTCTGAGGAGGTCTGTGCGGTAAACACAAAGGTCCCTAGGGACCAGGTGTTGAGGGCTATGAACCCCGCATTGAAACAACTAAACTAAACTAATATTTAATATATTAAAACAATTGATCAGCGTAGAATAAACTCTAGAACATTGTTGATGTCAGTTTTCTACCATTTTTGGCCTAATGCCCCATATCTCAAAAACTGCCCAGGACAACATTAACTGCAATATATCAAATTTTTAGCCAGTTCTCCTGAAACAACCTTTTATATAGAATTAGTGCGTGGACGTTTTGTAAAAAATAAAAAAAAAGTCGCTTCCATTTTGAATTTTGAAATTTTAATGTCGGATTCAAAATCAGCACCATTAAAAACCAGGTAATCCGTTAAAAAATAAATTTTTGGTGGTAAGTTTTAAGTTGGAAACCTCTACGCGTTGCACAGTGGGCCAGAAATAAAAGTAAATTGACAAATCTTTGAAATTTTGTGTACTTTGTGTATATTTTCGATGATTTCGAATATCATAGTGAAAAATCTGAAATAAAAACCGCGCCACTAGGGTGGAACTTATTTTATTTTATGTTTTTGATTTTGTTGAAATTTGGTATAGGCGCTTCATTTAAGTTCCTTTATATGAATAAATACCTAAAAGTTTAAAATTCATCATAAAGAAAAAGTTAGGGTGGTTCGACTTTCAAGATGTTGTCGTAATCTCAATTAGGATTGATAATTAAGTTTATATTATTTTTCAGATTTTTCACTATGATATTTAAAGTCAGCCGTATTGAAAATATAAGCAAACAAAATTTTTGTCAAACACTACCAAAAAGTATAAGAATTATTTTTTAACTTTATTGCAGGTCTGTGTTATACGCTATAATTTGAATAAATCATGTGATTTTAAATGTGTTACGCCTCTGCTTTAATTCCAATAAATTAAGTCACTAATCTAAAATGCGTATTTCCTCGGGAGTCTTCTTAGTCAAGAAGCTGATCACTAGATTTCAGTTAACGGCTTCCGCGGTCCGCGAACGGGGTACATAGTTCAGTGGCAAAAAATGTGTTTTTCAAAGAATGTTAAGTGAGACTAAGAGGTAAGATTTATTTTTTTAATATACAGGGTGTATTTGAAATAGGGTCCAAAATTTTAAGGGGTGATTCTACCTTAGAAAATATGACAAAAGGTTCCTATAAATATATGTCTAAAAATGCTTCGTAGAGGAGCTAAGCCCCTTCGAAAGTGGCTAAGGAATTCGGTTTTTATTTAATAACTTAGCAACCCTGTGAGATATAGCAACGAGATTTTGTACATAAACTAACCGTACTAAGACACATCTTCGAATGTTATTTTCATGTACTTATTTTAACCAGGGATGTGTCAAACGGTGGGGGGCTTTTTAGTTTTATGTCCCAACCCTTTTTCTCTGTAACTTTTTTGTAATTTTATTTTTGGAATATGATTCCTCAGGTCAAAATACATCAAAAAGTTACTCTTGTTGTAATACTCTAGGATTAACCGTTTTCGAGAAAAAATAATTTTAAAGTGAAATTTCACGGTTCGAGGACGAAAAATTAAACACTAAAATGTTTAAAACCAAAATTTCACTAATGCAGAGTGAATTTACATTAAAAACCAAGTCAAAAAAACTCATATAATGGTACTTCCAAAAATCAATCCTGCGGTCTTCTAAAAATGCATGTATACTAGTGATTTCTTAAATTAAAATAAATTAAAGATAGTTGTTGGTTTTAAGTATACAAAAAGGAAATTGAAACCTAAAAATTTAAATAAATTTGTAAAATCTTAAGTTACCTCAAAAATTTCCCTGATTTGCCAGACTCAATTCCTTATGCATTTTTGCCTTTACTTATAGTAGTAATAAACAATATAAAGAAAAGTTGCCAACGAAAAAACGCTATAAAAATCATTTAAATGATCAAATTTTATTAAATAAATAATTAATCATCAGAACTGTCATCAAAATCATCATCTTCATCATCAGTAGGTATTAATAACTGAATCCGGTTTTATAATTAGGTTCAGTACTTCAGGCAAATAAGCCTGCTCTTTTTTTTGGTATGCGCCTGAGACTTGTAATAATAATAATAAAAAAATTGTCATCATTTACCAGACTCAATATCTTATGCAATTTTGTCTTTACTTATAACTTGGATGAAATTGAGGGTGAAAGGTAGAATTTTTAACTTAAACTCAGTTAAGTCTAGGTAATTGTCCAAGTTTAAAACTGGTCCTTAAAGCTGGCGACTCCACTTAATACAGTTGAATATTTTTATAGACATACTTATGCATTAAAAATTAATAGATAAAGCATAAATCAATTTAATTTAGAAATGAGTTCATTGTGATTTATGTCTACAATTTAAATACCAGATGCTTAAGCTATCACTCTGAAATCATTATCATATTTAACAACACCGTGTTGTACAATACAGATCAAATTTAGAATAAAATTTTGATAAAAATGGGGGGGTGCCGTTTAAAAAACAGAAGTTGGGGGGTGGTTTCAAGGGGGTGGTAATCAAGGGGCAGTTTTGGATATGTCAATAAAATCTTCTTTAGCTCCCATTTAATGCTATTTTTGCAAATATTTCTATCTTTTCAAATAACGGAGATATAGCATGTCAAGGACCCGGTATTTGATTATGGGGTGGACCATAATTTCGTTATTTATGGTGTGTTTCGCGATATGACAGGGAGGAATTAAAATTGGTATAGTCGAGTATAGTAATTATGTATGGTATAGTCGGGTATAGTAATTATCTATTTCAAAGTTGCACAGAAGTTAATGAATATTAAATATTATTCAATATTTTAAGGGGTCCTATTAGAAAAGTCGAATTCAACTGTGATATAAACGTAAACCCAAATTCAATATTTATAACACCTGTCACACCGCTGGAAATTGTAGACATAGTAAGAAACTTGAAAAACAAACTAAGCAGTGGTACAGACGGAATTCCGGTGACTATTTTAAAGTTTTGTATATTGGAAATCTGTGAACCCTTGAGTTTCATTGTGAACAATTCTTGCACGCACGGTATCTTTCCCGATAAATTAAAAACAGCATTAGTAAAACCTATCTATAAAAAAGGTGATCCCACCCTTGTTGAAAATTATAGACCTATTAGTTTGCTGTCCGCTTTTTCCAAGGTGTTTGAAACAACAATGGCAAACAGAATTGTGGACTTCTTCCTAAAAAATAAACTCTTTAGTGACTGCCAACATGGCTACATTAAAAACAATCTATCAATACTGCAGTGCATGCTCTTACCCACGAAATCCTCACAGGCTTTGACAAATTAGAATATATAATAGGGACTTTCTTAGATTTATCAAAAGCCTATGAAACCATAGATCCTGATAGTCTACTTGAAAAGCTCTGGAGGTATGGAGTGAGGGGAGCCTCACTGGAGTGGATAAAATCCTTCATAAAAAACAGAACCCAAAAAATGGTAGTCACTAAAGACAATCTTGATTTTACCTCAGACCCGGTGGAAATTCCCACAGGTATGGCGCAGGGCAGCGTAATAGGCCCGGTTCTGTTTGCCATATACAGTGCGTGCATTAAGTCTGGAATCACCCGATTAACTTTTTAGTTACAAGTAAAACACAAAAACCCTCGGATAGGTCGATTTTTATTTTTAATTTTGCAAATTATGGTGTAATAAAAGTTATTAAAATTTGCACCCCCTTGCACCCTCACCCCCCAACTTTTTTTTTCAAATAGCAACCTACCCCTTGTGACACTTCGTTGGAAAGGTAATTTAATAAGCTTTCCAACGGTGTATAATAAAGCCTAATTTGGTAAAGGGCTAATGATAAAATGCACAATTTAGTTTATTATAAAGACATGTAAAGTATAACTTTAGTTCACTATAAATGTTCAAATTGATGTCCTTCAGCTCTTTGACAGTGGACAGTAAAAAAACGGGATTAAAATCGATTAAATAGTAAACATAAAATTGGTCAATAAAAAGAAAAAAAATTGCATTTTTCAACAGGGTATAAAATATTACAATAAGTTTAAAACAACCTTATTTAGATTCTCACACAAACAATGTTTAAATAAAACCTTTCTAATGATGTATCACAAGGGGTAGGTTGCTATTTGAAAAAAAAAGTTGGGGGGTGAGGGTGCAAGGGGGTGCCAATTTTTTTAAACCAAAATTTGCAGAATTAAAAATATAAATCGACCTGTCCGAGGATTTTTGTATTTTACTTGTAACTAAAAAGTTATTCGGGTGATTCCAGACTTAATGCACGCACTGTATGTAAATGACATTGTATCGGCGATAGGTGCTGGAACTTTAATTAATTTTTCAGATGACATAAATTCGATAATTAGAACTAACAGTCTTGAAAAAAAAAAAAAAGTCCAAACGAAAACACTCTGAAAACGCTCTGATTAAAAAAAAAAAAAAAAGTCCAAACCCACTTTGGATCTACTGTGAATCAAGCCTGGAACCACTCTGATTCAACTCTGACAAAATGGCACAAAACCACTCTGGAAACACGTTGGCAGCAGAATGTTTTCACTCTGACTCTGTTTCCAGAGTGTTTTCAGAGTAAGTTGAAGGTCGCAAGGGAGACGAAAATCTAAGTTGGAATACCCAGCTTGAAGAGCTAGGCAAAAAGTTAAGTAGGGCTATGTTTTCTATAAGGGTGCTTAAGCCCTATGTTAACCTGGATATTTTAAAAATAGTGTATTGCTCTAATTTTCAGTCCTTACTTAGGTATGGTATTATTTTTTGGGGAAGGGGTACGGGCGTGGGAGACTTGTTTGTAATTCAAAAACGAACCCTTAGGACTATGCTCGGCCTAAAAGCCACAGATTCAAGCAGGGGGCTGTTTATGGTAAATAACATCCTAACATTAACGGGTCTCTACATATATGAACTCTTAATATTCATGTTTAAAAATAGTCACCTATTCAGAAGCATGAGTACAACTAGTACACGTAATTTAAACTACAACGTGCCACTGAATTGGCTTGTTACGTTCGAGAAAGGCTGCTTTTACTCTTCGATTTCGGTATTTAATAAACTTCCAGTAAGTATTAAAGCTACAAAAAACTTTAAAGCTTTTAAGCGATTAGTGTTTTCATTACTTGTAGATCTAGAACCATATCAGTTAACTGATTACTTTGAATAAGGTTTTTTATATTCACTTATAACTGTGTATAACTGTTTTGAATTTTATTACTAAGTACTTACTTACATTTTTTAACTATTTATTAACTATTTTAATTTTTTTGTATTTTGTTCTTTTATATTGACGAATTTCATATTAAAAGTCGTTTATTTGTATATATGTATGTAATACTCAACTTTAATTCGTGAAATAAATAAATATTATTATTATTATTATTTTTTAATGCAAAGCATACGCTGGTCAGGCCCTGTCCGTATCTCCGACGTTACGAGCAGACGAGCCAGCAAAAACCAATAACTACTCCACACACCGTGAGGTTAGTACTTATTGGGTCCGATTTTCGTGCGCTCTGAGTATATTTAATGATCCCAGAATAATGGCCTTCTGCATATTTCCGGATAAGAGTTCTGCTTTTTTGGAGCATGCCGGTATGGTCTTAAGTGCAGAGAGAAATGTTTGCCTCGTACCACCAAGGGAACCAATTATAAGGACCACCAGCTTAACAGAATAACCCGGGTTGAGCCTACGGAGTTCGAATTCTTATTATTATTATTATTATTATTATTATTATTATTATTATTATTATTATTATTATTATTATTATTATTATTATTATTATTATTATTATTTCAGGAAATATAAATAGTTAGGAGCTCCGGGTAGGTTTTTTACTTTCCTTTTTTAACATAAATACTGGTGAAGTACGAGTAGGCTCGCGCATTGTGGGTTCCGTACCTAGGTTTTTCTGATTTTTTGATTTTTTTTCGTGCTATATCCCCAAGAGTTCTAGTCGTAGCTCAAAAATGCATTTGACATTTTTGTAGAGAATTACACAGCAACACAAAGAAAAGGTCAAGAATTGTCTTGAAAACGCTGAATCAGAATTTCGGGTTAAAAAGCACATCATCCGCTAAATTTTGGACATATCAAAAAACGTTGTTCTCATACTCCAAAACAGCCACACAAAAAAAGGTCAAGAATTGTTTTGGAGACAATTATATTACTATGTATTTTGAGGCGCTTAATTCGAATTTAAGGTAAAAATACACTGCCCAGTAAGAGCTTTCCCATTTTTCACCTCCTCGCTTGTAATGGATTGTTTATTATCAGATTCACTTTTAGTAACCCCTCAGGGGATGGAAGTATTTTTTTTTTATTATCAGATTCTTCAGCAACCTCAAAAACCCCAATATACCAATTTTCACAAAAACAACTCCCCGTCCCTCAGGGGGTGGAGTTAGAATTTTTTCGTTACCAGATTCACTTTCAGCAACCTCAAAAACCCAAATATTGTTATTTTTTGGCCATTTTTTTTTCTAGATAGTGCTATAGCGACTTCAGTACTGAATAATATCCCGTTTTGTTTTGTTTTTCAGTCGATCCAAACGGCCGGAATCGCCATGATTGATTGATTGAAAAAAAATATGTCCCGAAAATGGCACTTTAAAAATTTAAAGATATTTTATTTGTATTCTTTGAATATGAATAAACATACCTACAAAATTTCACAATTTTATCTTTTTTCTTTCTATATAAAAAAAAAATAAAAAAAAAGATTATATTTATAATTTCTAAGGTAGAAAGACCCCTTAAGTACACATTTATGTTAAAATAGATAAGTAAAAAATCTACCGTACCTTTTAACCACGAACCTTTTAGGTGGTCTTTATTTTTTTTTCTATTTTGCGACTTTTATAAGCTCATAATCACACGCATTTTGCGTGTTCTTATAGGCCCATAAAAGGTCTGTACTTTTTGTTCTTTTGGGTTGGCAACAGACCTGGCCTATCGCATGACGTTTTCCGTGCAAATGTCGATGTCGCTTTAAAGTTGAATTTTCTACAAAATTTTGTGTTTAGGTTATTTTTTACCATGTTAAAATTGTGGCTTGGTTAATTGCAGTAAAAAAGAGAAGAGATGACTATAAAATATATCAAAATATCATTTGTTCTTAGAATTTTAAACATGGAGTAAACTGTAATGCCAATCCAAAACAAAAATCCCTAAATCAGTCGTCAATTTAAATGTAAGTTTTTTTTTAATTTTAGAGAAAAATAGAAAAAATTGTATAAAGCACTCGTTTCATAACACGTTGTTAGCGCACTAGTACTTTGGAAAACTCTCCGCAAGCGGCTCGTTTTCTAAACTTGAACTCATGCGCTAAAAACGTATGTTATGAAACTAGTACTTTAATATACTATAAAGAAATCACGATGTTAACTTATAGAAATGGGAGCAAGTTCCCATTTCTATAAGCATTTTTTATAAAATCTAAAAAAATAGTTATTTATGGTACTTATGAGTGCCATACAAGGTTTTATCCAATAAATAGCTTAGGAATTCATATTTTTATTAAAAATTTTAATGACATTTACAAGAAAATAATTTGACAAGTGACAGTTGAGTGGGTAAAATAAATAATTATCCACTCAATAAAGTAAAAGCCACTTGGGGGTTATTATTGAGTTTATCTATTTAAAATAAAACTGGTAATTGTCTCATTATCTGTATGTATTGGATAAATCGTTTTTTTTATCAGCAGCAGTTATTTTATATTTCTATAAAATCAAAATAACTATTCGCTTAAAGCGAATCGCGCTTTCCCGTTTTTCTTCAATAACAAAAAAGAAAGAATTCAAATAATTTAGTGGAAAATAAGAATTAAATTACCGATATTTCAAAGTAGGCGGCGCGCAGGAAGGTAAAACTTTTAATAAAAATACTTCGAACTCCAATGTGTAACTTAAGAATATCATTAATAAAATAAAGCCGCTTCCCACTCCAACTTATGTACACTGTAAAAATTAATGGACTCTCAACCAAACCTAAATACACTGCACAGATAAAAAAAGCTTTCCCATTTTTCCACATTTTCCTCGCCCCCCGGAGATGGAGAGATGGAGTTTAATTTTTTATTATTAGAATCAGTTTTATCAAAATCTTTTTTGAGGACCTTTTTTTTTGTTAATCATCAATATTTTCCGCTAGGGGTAAAGCTTTTTTTAATTTTTCTTGTCATCTTAATATTATGCCAGGGTTAAAGCTTTCCTTTAGAGTTGGGAAATTTATCAATATTTAGTTGGGAAAAGTTTGTCTTAATGTGGATCAATACCCAAAAATCTAAAATTAAAAGTGTCGGAATAAATATCATCGATTAATTTTTTTAATTTTGGCAGAATTAAGAAAAATATGTCATAAAACAAAAATTATGAAAACTTTAGCCCATTTTTTATGGGTTATTTTCCTTTTACTAGTAATTGTGTAAAAAATATGATTTTTTACCAGCCTGTTTTTTTATTTTCAAAAAAAAATAAAAATTTGGCAAAATAAAGTTTGACGCACTGATCTGTGGCTACGGGAAATATGTTTGGAATGTGTGTGCAAGTGGGAGGTCCGATGTAGGCACGCACGCCTTATAACGCTCTTAACGGAAAGAAGAGAGCGCGAATGATTCCTCCCCCTTACGTCGGATACTTTCTTTCACGCGGAGAACTATATGAGCAATATGGCAAATTTTGAACCACCCTAATGACGCAATTATTTTTAGATTTTTCACTGTTTTTTTTTCTTAATCAGCAGTGCAAAAAATAAACAGAATTTTGTTACCTTTTTTTTCTGGGACCAGTGTGCTCTGGTTACCGTATTTATCTCTTTATCTATATTTATCTAGGGCCCTTTAAAATTGTAATAAAAAACAAGGTTTTTAATTAATAACTCTGGTACCCTTTGAGCTAGAGCGACGAGCTTTTGAATGTATACTAGTATTAATAAGGGCAATAAGTTTATGTTCTTTTATTTTTTTTTTGAATTTATCCAGAGGCGTGCCTAGACGGACAAAATATGTGAGGCTTAACACATTTTTGCCCCAAATTTTTTATGTGTAGTTTTTTTTTGATTTTTTTGTAAAAAATATAGATTTCTTGAGTAAAAATACATAAAAAATGTCATATAGTGTAACACTGTAGGAGCAACCGTTTTCAAAAAAAAAATGCAATTAAGAGGAAGTAACATTTCGTGCCACTAAAAACGTTACTTTTTAAAAGGCTATTACTCCTTTAATATTAAATTTAGATGTTTTGGTGAAGAATACTTTATTGCTCAGTTTTAAATGAAGAATTACCCTGCAGGATTAAAATTCTATTGATGCTCTTATTTGTTCCCCATTCCCCTTCGAAGGGTCGTGGCTACCTTAGGGCTCATTTCCGGACCACCCTTTATAGAAACTTTTTTTCATATTTTTGGATGTAGAATCACCTATTAAATTTTGGCATGGCAGTTACTGATCACCCTGTATATCTATCTACTACCCACGGTGAATAGTATACTATAGAATGCGAAGTATGTGGTATTCTTTCAAAACATAACATAATTTCATTTCGACTTTTGAAGACCCTAAGTTATTTTATAAATTGATCATATTTATTTATTTATTTATTGGTTTATAGTCGTTTTGGGACCAAAAATGACAAAAAAGGCGCATAAAACTTTGTAACTTTAACCTAAAGATATATTAAAAATATATTTTAATATATTATACAGGGTGTCCCAGCTAAAACAGATAAATCGTTTTTTGGCGTTATTATTGGAGCTATCGCAATAAAATTTATGCCAGTCAATATACACTAGGGGTCTGTCCATATATTACGTAACGCGCCTAGGGGGGGGATCAGAGAAATTGTTACAGTTTGTGACAGGGAGGAGGGGTCTAGGTATACGTTACGTAACGGAATTGACTAAATTTAATGTTTATTTCCTAAGCTTGGCAGATGTATTTTTATTTCAACATAAATTACTATTTAGTGGCCCATAATTCCCTTTTTCACACAAAAATTGACTATGCATATTTAAATAATATTGTAATCAGTAAAAAAACTGTTGACATTGATATTAAAAAAAATCTTACGGCTCTGTTCTTGCGTGATCTTGCCGATGGACCATCGGCGATGATACCTTATCACGCGGAATGTGTACTCACAGAACACCAATGTGTGTACTATTTTGTGTACCTGTGCATAAACAATATACGTGTTATATGTGACACTCAGTGTAAAAAGAGGTACCTAGTATTTATTCCCTGTGTGATATTGATTATGAATTTTTTTTACAAATACAAATTTTTATATTGTTACGCGTTACACAGGGGGGGGGGGGGGTTGGTAAATGTGACAGTTTGTTACACAGGGGAGGGGTCATTTTTTTTTGAAAAATTGCGTTACGTAATATATGGACAGCCCCTAGGCTGTAGCGTAAAAATTAATTTCAAAAAATTAAAATTCTTGGTTTGCCATTTTTTTCTTTTTTACATAGAAAAGGTATGTGAAATATTTTTGAGCTCCGCATGATACTTTACAAATAAACTTCATATCAAAAAAAGTGTCAAAAAAAAATTCTTGCAAATAAATACAGTACACTGTATATAAAATATTTTGATGCTTTTTAGATAATTTGGTTATGCTCAATCCAAATTCAGTGGGGCCACCTTGTATCTGTTGGGCATATTTAAAATAATTAAGGTCAAAGCCAACTATGTAAAAAATATTTTGTATACACTGAAAAAATGCGGTTCTGTGATAACAAAGCATATTAATTCATCGAAGTAGGCTTTGACTTCATTTATATGAATTTCTTTAATAGTTACGAATTTGAATCCACTGGATTTGAATTCAGCGCACCCAAAATATTTAAAAACCATTAACATAATTTTTATGTAACACAAAACTTTATTTGGTGAAATAAAAATCATTTATTTCGGTCATAGTTGGCTTTGACCTCAATTATCTCAAATTCCTCAACAGATACGCGGTGGCACCCACCGGACTCGGAATCAGCGTACTTAAATGATCTAAAAAACATCAAAACACTTTGTTTATACTACAAAACATGCTTTTTTAAATTTCCACTATATCATACAATTTTCACCCTTTTGCCACTTTTTGATTTTCCTCGAAAACTATTAGTTTAATTGAAAAAACTTATAATACATATAAGTTGTATTTTATTACTTGCAAGAATTTTAGCTTGACACTTTTTTTGATAAAAAAATATGTATTTTTTTTGAGATTTTTACTTATTTTGGCTTTGCGAAGCATCAAAAATATTTTTGATTGGTATGAAACTTTACACATGCTTTTTCAATGTAAAAAAGAAAAAAAAAGGCACCCCACGAATTTTCATTTTTTGAAATTAATTTTTAAGCCACGCCCTAATATATACCCAACAAGCTATAACTGTATTTTAGATTTTAAGCTTTCACGGCCATTAAGATATAAAGAACTTTCACTTTCGGGTTTAGACCGTGTTAATGGATTTTCACTTTCCGACGTTTCGTCTCTTACTACTAGAGACATCTTCAGGGATTAATCTGAAACTAAGTTTCGAATCAACTTGTGTCACTATTTATGACGAGTTGTGGTTATTCACCCGTGACGAGGTTTTTTCCTATCAAAGACATCCATATCGCAGGTAAGTGGTAACCAGTGTCCCGATTGATATTGTTAGGATGCTTGATGATTTCTATCGATTCCCGTATCTTCCTTGGCATTTTTCTGTTTTCTGTTAATATTTGTTTTGTTTCAGACAAATTGATTTTATGACCTGTTTCATGTACATGTTCGGCTACTGCCGATAAGGAAATTTGTTTCTTTCTTATATTGCGCTCATGCTCTTGAAGTCTTGTAGAAATTTTTCTCTTAGTTTCACCTATGTAAATAGTGACACAAGTTGATTCGAAACTTAGTGACACAAGTTGATTCGAAACTTAGTTTCAGATTAATCCCTGAAGATGTCTCTAGTAGTAAGAGACGAAACGTCGGAAAGTGAAAATCCATTAACACGGTCTAAACCCGAAAGTGAAAGTTCTTTATAAGCTATAACTGTGCATAAACAAAAGTTTTCTACTAGTTTTGATTTCTGAGATATAAATTATTCGACGATTTTTATAGGCAATTTAAATTCAAAACAAAAAAGTTGGACTCTTTTGCTGGTCATGGAGGATAAAGCTCATTTTGATGAGTAAATATTCCACAAAAAAATAAAAATATTGGAGTATATTTACCACTCCCTTACGAGGGTGCAAGTTTTGGCATCTTATCCACGGTGGGTCCGAAGTGATTTTAACTAAAATGCTCGCTACCTTAAAAATCCCTGTTTAGGGTCAAATGTTAGTAAAAAATGCAAAAATAAAAATAGTCGCTTTCCCCAATTTTTTTAATGAGAAATAACCGGAAAAACTTAATTATGAAGAAAAAAATTAACCGCTTACTCAAATGACCTGAAATGTTTAGAATATAGTTTTGGTATATTGCGTAAGTTGTGATATAAAAATCAACAAAATTCCGCTTTATTAACACCTCAAAAAAGGGCGCAAATCCCAAAAAATCGTGTTTTTTACATAATTTTGACAATTTTGGCGTAACGGTCAATATTTTCCAAAAATTTGTTATTACAAAAATTAAAGAACATTAAATGATGTCTGGTTTTTTAATTTTTAAAATCAGAGGTTATGATGAAAAACAAATTTAGCTGCATTAGAAACCTAAAATTCATAACTTCAAACCGAATTTATAAATTAAAAAACCTAACTGAAGATCATTTTATGCTCTTTAATTTTTGTAATAATTTTTTTTTGGAAAATATTAACCGTTAAGCCAAAATTATCAAAAGTATGTAAAAAACACGACTTTTTGGGGTTTACGCCCTTTTTTGAGGTGTTAATAAAGCCGAATTTTGTTGATTTTTATATCACAACCCTGCTGAAAATGACGGGTCTGGGCGGGTATAAATGGTGCATAAACCGGACTTGAGCGGATGAAATTCACCCGCTCAAGTCCGGTCTATGCAACATTTATACCCGCGCAGACCAGTAATTTTCAATAGGGAACTTAAACATTATACAAAAACTATATTCTGAAAATTTCAGGTCATTTGAGGAAATGCTTAGTTTTTTGCTTTATAATTTTAAGTTTTTCCAGTTATTTCCACATTAAAAAAAAAAATTGGGCAAAACGATTATTTTTATTTTTGGATTTTTTTACTAACATTCGATCGCTAAATAGTTTTTAATGTAATATTATATAAAATTGTAAAATTACATGTAAAATCTCGTAAATTTTACTTGTATCTGCATGGCAACACATTAACTATGATTCTATTTATTTTTTACAGTGCTCCGTGCATAATACACTAAAATGTCGCAGGGCAATTAAAGTATAAATGAAATATTTTTATATAGCGTTAATTACGCTTTGTTGGTTTTCCACCCCTGCACATACCTGGAAAAGAAAAGTAAATTAATTATTTTACTCTTTAGCTATATTTTAAGAGATAATTAAAAACGTGAAAAGCATACACACAAAAAATAAATGCCTTAATGCTTAAAACAAATATGTTTTAAAATGTAAGGTTGGTGAGTCAATCATTGTCATGTTAAGACATTTTATACTGAACTTCCCTATATTAACAATAAATATATCTTTATTCTATTGGGTACAAATTAAACAAACTGCAGGAGTTTAAAAAAATGTTATTTCTTTTTAAAAAAGATCGCACACTGACAATATTAGGATTCCATGTCCCAAATATTGCCAGGGTACTGGCAATAATATTAAAGAGCAAACTTACAAAAACAAACTGATAAGAAAATGTTGTGGCACAATAAAAATTTCAGCATTTTTTAGGTTTAAATTTGGCACCTAAATAAACATTTAGTAAGCCCAACGCACTTTATGTACGTATCGCAACGAACTAATAACTCTTCTCTCTAGAATAGGCATTTCATTCGTTAAAACTGACAAAAACGTAGGCAACATAAACATTCGTCTGTCTTACTCGCACATCTTTGTTCTAACAGAGACAACAATACCAGTTACTGTTATTGTTATTGTTCAGGCCTGAATATACCTACTATTTGTTTACAAACAAACCGAGATGTTGGCGATACTTTATTTTAACGGTATGCATATTCTAGAAAGAAGAGTTTTTAGTTCGTTGACGTATCGATTATAATTTCATATATTCTCTACGAATAAAAATCATAAGCAAGATTCAGAACTCTCTGATTTCTTCATTACTTTCATTTCTTGTTGTTTTTTGTTTTTTTAATTTTTTTATTGTCAACTACTTTGCATGACAATATTGGGAATACCGCTACTTAGATAACAATCTCAAAAAATTACCTTTTCGCTTCTTTATTGAGTGAAACACAATATGGGCCAAGAAAGTGCATGTTTGTGCCTACCTCATTACGTCCTTGCCCTGCAATAATCGATGCTACACAGCTTGCGACAGTCAGCACAATTTTACAAGTTTTTATAGTGGAAGACCATGAAATATGAACTGTATTGGTGAGTACGCCATAACCAACTGGATACAGATACATCATATTTACAGACATCTTTACGATATAACAGATATATACTGGCATTGCCATCTATGACACAGAGGACGAACTAACAAGTTTAAGATGGGGTGGCAATATTAGGAACATGGCAATAATTGGCAAGTCGGACTAGAAGGCCTTAATGGGACGTTTTCTGTTTTCTTGGCCCGACCGCGTAGGGGGAAGGCCCTGGAGGGGTTCTTGCATTTCCTGGGTGGAGTGCTTGATAAGCAAAAAGGTTTTCGTAAGTACAAACAGCAAACTTATACAAAAAAAAAACGATGTTGAGTTATATTTGTTTTTATTATGCTCAAATAACAGATTCATACCCGAAACTTCCATTTAAAAATGATTATTGGCTGAAAAATGTACCTGATTTATGACAAGATTGTTATAAACACTCGTATAAATATGAATGATTGTTTTTAAGAATATCTTAATGTCATTTAGATAAACAAATTTTAAGCTCATAATTTAAAGCATATAAGCTCAAATCAAGCAATTATTTTTTTGCTTGTATACCTATATTTAAAAAGAAAATTAAAAACGTGAAACGTATATTGCAATTTTTTCGTTTGTTTACTTTAAGTGGCCTTTTTCAGTTAATGAGGAGTTCGTCTTCCTTATAACAACATTTAAACTACGAGGGCATTGCAATGCATTGGTTTGAATTTGCAAAAATGTTCAGAATTTACCTACCTATCTACTTACCTTCTTTTACATTCTTTTACATTTTTTTACATTCTTTTACATTCTTTTACATTCTTTTACATTCTTTTACATTCTTTTACATTATTTTACATAATTTTACATTATTTTACATAAATTCATGAATTATGCATAGTCCAGAATAGTAAATTTACTATTCCGTACTATGTAAATTCATGTATTTTTACATTATTTTACATGCACTTTTTACAGTGTACAAATTCTATACCATTTTAATTAAAATAGTTATTTGTTTCACAAGACAAAAAAAAAAGGTTTTTGCTGGACAAAACTGATTTGCGAGAAGAGGATCGGGCTCGCAAAAACTCGAGCAAAGAAGTAGTTAGAATTAGGATAATTTCTAATGCTTTTTAACGTTATTATACTATTCAAAGCTCGCCGCAGCGCCTGCGCTTGAATAGTATTATACGGTTTTATAAAAATAATATTGTTAAGCTTGAAAATGACTTTATGTTAAAAAAGTCGAAACAATTGTCGCTGTAATGTTTGTTTAATAGACAATAAATTTATATTTTGGAGAGATAACAATTTTTTCTATGGTTTATTATACGGTAGTTACGAATTTTCCAAAATTTTCAAAAATCGTCCTAGACAAAAAATTCTTGGATTTTACTTAGTGCTCTTTGCTTGTAAGCCCACGATATAATAGAATGAGCAGCATTACATATCTTCACAGCTTGTTTGATTATCTATCAGTTATTTACAGTGTACGGTTAGCGTACAATACCACTTGCACTATCTGGTAAAATTAATTTAATTTTGTAAATACAGCATGTAGGTCATAGAGAATTGGTGTAGAAGAGTGGGACTGTCGGTAAACCCTACAAAAACCACACTTATTCCATTTACCAACAAAAGGAAACTCTTAATTGAGCCTCCAAGGTTATTTGGAACTAAGCTGAAGTTAGTGGGGCAAGCAAAATATCTAGGAGTAATCTTGGATAGCAAGTTGTCTTATAAACCCCATCTAACAGATAAAACCAACAAAGCTATTAGAGCACTATGGGCCTGTAGACGCATGTTTGGTAAAAACTGGGGAATTAAACCCGGAATGTTGCACTGGGTATACAATGTAATTGTAAAACCCATAGTGACATATGTGGCGTTAGTGTGGTGGCATAAAGCCAATTCCACTACTAACAGACTGATTCTAAGCAAGGCACAAAGACTTGCCTGCATCGGGATAGTGGGGGCAATGAGCACTACTCCCACCGCAGCACTAGAAGTCCTACTGGACCTACCTCCATTGCACTTGGTGGCAAAAACAGAGGCACTTATGGCAGCGTACAGACTAAGGATTAACGGCATGGGAGACCGCCATAGAGGGTTGGAACATACTAAAATCATTGAGAACATTGACAATACAGATATACTATCCATGAAAACAGATAGGATCGCTATAGTCTATGATTTCAGGCAACCGGCAAAGGCTGAGATACCTAGCCGGGATGCATGGAAAAATGGACTATACCCTAAACTACTAAAAGGTGAAACCTGGTACACAGATGGATCCAAAATGAAAGAAGGGACCGGAGCAGGAATCCATGGACCGGGCAAAGAAATTAGCTTAAACCTGGGAACCAAGGCAACAGTTTTCCAAGCTGAAATCTATGCGATTTATGTCTGCGCACAAGAAATGACATCGGCGTCCTACACGGGTAGGACAGTAAATATCATTTCGGACAGCCAGGCAGCGATAAAGGCATTAGACTCATATGCCTTTAGCTCAGATCTGGTATACGAATGCCACAACGAGCTATGTAAACTGGCTGAACATAACAAAGTAAATTTGATATGGGTTCCAGGACATCAAGGTATAGATGGTAATGAGAAGGCAGACGACCTTGCGAGAAAGGGAAGTGAAGCTGTACTCACAGGACCAGAACCGTGCTGTGGGGTATCATATTCCACGGCCAGACACGAGGTCAGGAGAATGTTGCGGGATGAACACCAGCAACACTGGATAGATGCTCCTAGAATGAGGCACTCCAAACTCTTCCTAGGAGGACCTACCAAGAAAAGAACCAGCTTACTTCTAGGCATGTCCAGGAGTCAACTGAGAACAATAACGGGTATAATAACTGGACACTGCTTACTGAACAAGCACCGACACGTAATGGGACAGATTACGAGCCCCGTGTGCAGGAGATGTGGGGAAGGGGATGAAGAACCCTACCACCTCATATGTGAATGTCCATCGCTAATAGGCCTAAGATGGAAGTACTTTGGGAACGACTCTCTGGAACCAAACGAGATCATGAACACTCCCCTGAAACCATACCTGGACTTTTTAAAAGAAACAGGGATGCTCTGAGGAGGTCTGTGCGGTAAACACAAAGGTCCCTAGGGACCAGGTGTTGAGGGCTATGAACCCCGCATTGAAACAACTAAACTAAACTAAACTAAACTAAATACAGCATGTAAACATAACCAAGAAAAAAATTAGTTGTGATTTTCAACTTCGGAGACCCGTTTCTCTTTCAGTTTGCCCCAAAAAGGTAAAAAAAGGTAAAAATATGATCCGAGTTGATTCTTAGGTAATAAAGCTTTCAACATAATTCTGAATTTTATTTACAAAATGTACCTATGTAAACTCCGCGCAGAATCTATCTAAGTTGATGTTTATTTGTTTTTTGTTGTATGGTTGGTAGAATAAATTTAATTCCCTATGTAAGGTTGCTATCAAGTTTCAAATTTATTGTCAATACAAACATTATTTTGACGTTTAAAAAAAGGCAAATAATTATTAAAAAGCAAGAAGAAATTATAAGAAAAATCTTTAAAAAGGAAAGTAAAGTATCAATCTACAAATGTTTTCTAAAAATTAAGCAATATAATACAGTATTCAATAAGGGTTTCACACTAAACGATGTGGATTTTTTTTTGCGAGTTAACATAATACTGTTCATAATTTTATTTAATAAACATAATTTAAGCTCGAGCTGATCAGGTAGGGTATTTTTTTTTCAATAGCATATTATAAATAAAAAAAACTTACCTTTATTATAACTTTTAACTTTTTAAAAACTTTCTATAATTATTTGTAAGACGTAACATGACAGTTATTTTAATCTACATGTCAAAAATTATCAAAAGCACAATGTGTTATAAAAATGTTACTAAAAGTCATCAAACCACTAATCATAGCTTCCTTGATCCAATTTGTTACTCAGAAAGATAATGCGCCGAGTTTATTATATAATTTTTTTTTTCGTGCACGAAGAAGTTAAACAAAATGTGTAACCCTCGTATGAAAATTTAGTTTAGTATAAGAATGAATTGTAAATACAGCTAATTTTTAAATACTTTAGCAATTTTATACTTTCTTATTAAAAAAAGAAAAAACTAAATTTTTCACATCGGCAATACCCTAGTAGAGAACTGATGTAGGTACATCACCGCTGTTGGGTAACATTCTTGGCCATGGTTTATAATTACCAGTAGTCGGCTTAAACTCAGTTATGACTCATCAACGTTGAAAATAAACACAGAAACATAGGCTTACGGAATAATTTTGCCGAATTATGAGGGAAAGTTTTATAAGGGTCACTAAATCGAAACATTTGACGACTAATTTGTTACACACATCATCAGCTGCATTGTCATTTAATTTACAGATGTAATAGGCAAGGAAACCGTCTTTGTATTCCCTTGCGACCTTCAACTTACTCTGGAAACACTCTGGAAACAGAGTCAGAGTGAAAACATTCTGCTGCCAACGTGTTTCCAGAGTGGTTTTGTGCCATTTTGTCAGAGTTGAATCAGAGTGGTTCCAGGCTTGATTCACAGTAGATCCAAAGTGGGTTTGGACTTTTTTTTTTAAATCAGAGCGTTTTCAGAGTGTTTTCGTTTGGACTTTTTTTTTTTTTTTCAAAATGATTACAAAATGTTATTAGAATGTTTCCAGAGTTTTTTCAGCGTGATTGTAAAGTCGCAAGGGTTGGCATCTCGGTATAGATTCGGCAGTTAAAGTGTTAATAGTTCAAAAAATAATGTTTTTATTCATTAAAATCAAATTGCCTTACACCCGAAAGGATACAGAAGGCGTATGAATTAAGTAAGTAAAAAATTAAATTTAGCACTGAAAGGGTTAAATATTTTATAGGTATTTAATACAGAATAAATCGGATATACACGGTAAAGATAAATTGGTTATTTGGGCTGGTAACTCGTACTATGTTTTAGCGCTTAAAGCGCTTTTCCAGTTTGTTAAATGAACTATTAATTGATAATTGCATAAGTCCATTAGATTTCATTAAAATTAATAGATCAATATCACCGGTTTGTTATACCTATTGTGTAGCAAAAAGCATAAAATATTAATTATTTCATACAAAGTTCTACATATAAATGGAATCAGTGTAGGTAGGTTATTACAAAATATAGAATGTACAACCTCATTATTAGAGCCCGGGGAGTTGTCTTTTGTTATCCTTGTTAGCTTTTATTATAGATACGCTGCCGTTGCGTTATTGTAGAGTGGGACAGGCGTCTTGCGGTCGCTTCTAATCAGTGCTGAATTTATATATAAATTTTCAAGAAAACTACCCCCTGCCCCTCAGCGGGTGGAGTAAGAATTTTTTTTATTATCAGATTCACTTTCAGCAACCTCAAAAACCCCAATACACCAATTTTCATAAAGACTACCCCTCATCCCTCAGGAGGTGGATTTATAATTTTTTTATTATCAGATTCACTTTCAGCAACTTCAAAAACCTCAATATACCAGTTTTCACGAAAACTACCCTCCACCCCTCACGGGCTGAAATTAGAAAAAATTATTATCAGATTCATATTCGTGAACCCCAAAAATCCATATATACCAATTTTGACGAAAATATTGAACTTATTTAAAAATCTTTACCCCCTGAAGTAAAAAAAAATTATTATCTGATTCAATTTCAGCAATCTTAAAAACCCCTATATCTACATCAATTTTAAAACTTTTCTAAAATAATGATTTTTCCCCATTTGCCCCCCTTGCCGCACCCCAATGTTCACCAAAAACAATCCCGAGGGAGAACTTTTGGTAACATACCTGTATGCCATATTTCAAGTCTCTAGCTTAAAGCGTTCTTAAGTTATCTTGCCCACAAGATTTCCTGGACAGACCGATCGACCGACCGACCAACCGACCGAAAAAAATTTGTTTTGCTTGAAATTGATTTATATCGATATAAAACGTCATAAAACGCAAAAATACGCAAAAAAATTTAAATTTTTGCACGAATACAAGGTTTTCCGAAATTCTAAAAATTTTCAAAATGGGAAAGCAAAATAGACTTTATTGCTATCTCCATTTGCTGCGTTTCTGTTAAGGAGGATAGTAGAGGTAAGTGCGTTAATTTTGACGTAAAGTGGTAGATATAGGTATCTTCGATTTATTTATTTCGTCTTATAAAACGAAATAAAAAGAAATGAACAGAGTAGTTAAAAATTTAGGCCAGCCTTAGATAAATAATAAAAGGGTCTTCAGAAACTTTTTTCGTGCAATATTTAAAGATACTACGGATTTTGAAATCAAAGATTTCAAGACCTAATCGTGATATATGGGAGAAATTTACTCTTTGAGGCCAATAAAACACCTTGAAGTCATAATAAAAAAAAGTTTTCGAGACAAGATTGCGCTAAGGATAAAAAGCGCTTACTTAAAAGTGGATATCGTCGGTTATAATGCAATAGGCAATAGTAGCAACAAGTACCGTATAACAAGGCTATTTGGTCTCCGTGGGGCTATTTGGTTCATCTTAAAAGTAACATGCAAGTCTTGGTAAATTAAAAATTAAAAAATCAGGATTATATACATCTATGCATGTTATGGATATATTTGTGTGCATAAAAATTAAAAAAGAAAAAGAAGAACAACATTTAGTAAAGATTAGCACGCAAATACGTGAAAATTTACTTTCAAATTTTTGCATTCTTGACAATGCAAGGAAATGCTTTTATTAATTTTTAGGTTAGGCCCCGGTCGCGTTTTCAGTCTATTTGGTTCTTGACAAACGGCCCCAAAATTTCGACCTTTTTATTTTTTTAATATTTATCATTAATCAATCAAATTTCCTATATAGGATTTGAAATAATCTTGTCACTTCTAAATACTAAGCATTTTTGACTATAGTCTGTTTTATCAAGCAAGAGAGTAGATTAAAAATCGCACAGTAAATATCTTCAAAGCAGATTGG
>OY294048.1:7517997-7695679 GCA_958510825.1 Brachypterus glaber | reverse complement strand
CTAAAATCGTGCTTATTGTTTGCTTTTTAATTTATAAAATATAATTTATTTGTGGATTAATACGTTATAATTAAGAGGTATGTGTATTAAATATAAATTATAATCTCTCCCTAAATATCAATTCGTGATACTGAGTTAGGTACCGGTGCTTTTTTTTACTCATATTAATCCCAATTTTTGGAAAATGCAACTACTGCTAAAGCAGTTTGCATTTTCGTCATTGGGATTAATATTCGTAAAATTTATGTAAAAAACCACCGATACCTAACCTAGGATCACTTATGATATTACCCCTGAAAATATTATCCTATTAAATATTATTCTATTATATATTATGGTCAATACAGAATACCTAATACCATGTAGGGCCGGACTCAGTGAAAATCACCTGGGCTATTCAATTAAGCTAGTCCGGCCCTATCTGTAAATATTTACTCCCATAACCCTACCTCTAAATCCCCACGAAAACCCAAAAGCCCAATTAGGTTCTTCGAGGAGTCTGGCATTAGTAAAAAAAATGCTGTTTTTTAAGTTTCTTGACGTTTTATATCCAAAAAAGATGATTTCCGTCAAAAATTTGTGACCACGATAACTCGAGAATGCTTTGATCTAATGACTTTAAATTTTGACCATAGGTTGATTATCCAAAGTTCTAAACTTGAGAAAAATCGGGGTGGGGTAAGGGGGTGAAATGCGGTAAAATACACTTTTTTCAAAAAAAAAATTTGTTTTGTTTAAAAAAACACTTAAAAAAAATTGTTTAAAATTGGTTAAAAAAAAAAAAAAATTGTTTTAATACACCTAGACACACAGGGAAAAATATTATTTTGTTGGAGGCAGTATTTTTTTTTTTGACTTCAGGTTTCTTTTCGCGTGATATTTACTACCGATATACATAATATTTGTATATTTGTATAACTGTGTATAATATTAAGCATAAACATGTTATAGTAATTATTGTGTTTGTTTCAGGCTCCATGAATATTAAATTAAAAACCAGAGTGCTGTGATATCCGGATGGGCCATGTGTGTTCGGACTCGAAAAAAGACTGACAATTCAAACCAATTATGTGTATTAGTTTGCATCGTGTGTTTATTTCTCATCAGCACCGTTGCTTCTCAAGATGGTGAGTTTATTTTTGAAGGACATATTCCAGTAGGGCGCTGCAAAAAAACACTTTTTTCTAATTTCTCATATGCACCCCTTCTATGTTGTTTCAATGGAGCTCTCTACAACTAGAATTATGAAACAAAAGACGTCTACCCTATCTCTATCTCATTTGTGCTACACTATCCAGCCAACCAAATAAATACTGTATTTGTTTTTCATACAACAAATACAGTATTTATTTGGTTGGTCGGAAAGTGTAGCGCTGAGCGGCACGAACGAACATTGCTAATGTGAATCTGCAGAATAAGATAATTCTACTAAAATTTAGATGGCGCCAGTAATTTCTTTAATAAAAATAATATAGTACACTTTTCGCCTGGCCAAGTAAATATTGTATTTGTTCAACAAAGAAAAAATATAGAATTTGTTTGGTTGGGTGGAAGTGGGAGTGTATATATGTCTTCTATCCTTTTTGGGTAGAACTTTTGTCCCTGTCTAATCTAACACAGCCCAGGGATGTAAGATTACTGACGTTATAATAATTTCAGAAATATGACGTTAGAATAAAGTGTACAACATTATATCTCTCCAATTAATAGGAAAGGGAGGGGAGGGAGGTTTGGGGGGAGTAAAACTAGCTCGCTGATGGTGGAAATGCATCTGTCCTGAATTGGTGGGTACCATTACTGGTTGAGGACGTTTTTGATCTTTTTGTGAGTGTAGTGGATTTCGTGATCGTAATCGAGAAAGTTTGAGATGAGGGGTTTAGGGAGTTACAGAAAAAGACTTAAAGTCATCAATCTTTAATCAATATATTGAATTTAAAACTTTTTTTAGTGGTAGAAAACAATATGTGGCGCCACCTATAGCCTCAGAATTTAAATTGCAAAAAAGTGTTTTTTTGCAATGCATTATAGGGCATATAATAGTCCAGTCATATAAGGATTTTGTTAGGGAAAAATTCCATCATAAAATCCGGTCCTGACGGTTGGATATACAATATTTTTGAGTACTCTAAATGTTAATGTGCTAATGTATAATTTTAATATTACAGAAGCCTAAACTCTATCCTCCTAAACGGAAACGTCGTATAAACACATTTTTTCCCAGAAAAATTTAGATGAAAACGTACGATGGATCCTGGTATAGAGTTCTGGACAATGTTTGTTTGTTTGTTTGTTTTTAACCTCGTACTATTCTACTTAATTAAGCATCCCCTAAGTCCAGGACTTGTGTGGGCTAGTAGTAGAGGGAACCACCGGCTTTAATTGACTTTCGAACCAATATATCTAGGGAGTACGCCTCCGCCAAATTTCAATTATTAATTAACTGAAAAAGGCAATCGGCGCCAGTGAGGTTTGAACTCACAATTATTAGATCAGTGTCAGGCTATATCGATGCCATTGACCGCTGAGCTAAATCTCCCATAAATGTCCAGTGGACATTATAAAACCACTCACAGTTCACGGTAGTCTGGAAACAATTTTTAGCTTAACTTTCATATAACCCAAGTTTTTTTTTCATAATTTAATTATTTAAAGCTTTGGCATCTTTTTAAGGCCAAATTGCTCGCAAAAGGCTACAATATCTCGAACAGGTATACCTAAGACCTGCAGATATATCTCAAGTAGCCCCCAAAAAAATCTTGAGCTTCTTTGGAAGCCTAAAGTTTGATATGGACTAAATTATACAGGGGATTCACAATAGATCTCATTAGTCGCAGTGATTTGAAAGGCACTACGTTGCCTTACAACCCCACTTGTAATGTAGGTTTTGTAAACCTATCCCTGATGAAAATGACGGGTCTGGGCGGGTATAAATGGTGCATAAACCGGACTTGAGCGGATGAAATTCACCCGCTCAAGTCCGGTCTATGCAACATTTATACCCGCGCAGACCCGTCATTTTCAATAGGGATGTATATTCGAGATTCTCAACATACTGCGTTTCTGCTTAGAATGATAGAACTCGTGTCAATATATTTAAAATAATGGAATTGAAAAACCTGTATCGAGGCAAATGTAATTAACTTTTGTCATAACCAATATTTATTAATCAAATCCTTTTAAAGTGAAATTTGTTTAATTAAATTAAATATGTCTTTAATATTTTAATTAAAAACTGATTCATTTTACTCTTAAAGACTTAAAATAATATTAAAATAAAATTTGATACTTGTCGGTCTGCCGTGAAGGCAAGGATGTCGTAAAAACAATTGATATTACCCAAGGCTATGTCACCCGCAACAGAACCATACTCTTTTAGTTCTAATTAAGGAATAGATTAATTACTTTTATAAAGAGGGCGGAATAAAATAAAGCATTTGTTTCTGATTAGATTTACAAAACTTTAAAAGAAAGTTATTAAAATACCTGCGAATTGCAATTGACGTGTTTTTAATTATTCTTTTCGTATGCTATTATGATGGAAAATAAAAACTATAAAAAACAGTTTTTAAAGGCCTATATGGCATATACCACGGTGTGGCATATGCCAGGGTGTGGATTTATGGGTTTAAGTTAATTTCGGAAAATATTGACCATTTTCATGACCTATGAACTCGCATCGCTACGCAGAAGAAGTGGATATAGTACATTAAACTACAAAGTTTCCATTGTTATTTACTGTAGAGGCCGACCAGGGGGTAATTTTCTTTCTTTGGGCAAAATTAATTTTAAAGTGACTCTGCACGTAGTGACTTTTTATTGATTTTTATTGATTCCTAATATTATTTACTTCTTAGTAATGATCTGCTCATATTCAATAAAACTGCACATCATAGTGCATATTTGCTTTAAAAAACTTATTTCCTTCTATTTCTAAATTCGAACTTTAGATGGCACTGCAGTTATCTTTCTGATTCTCTGTTTATAAAGGACTTAGCTGTGTATGTAACTATGCAATAACTTCTTATACTTTAGTTAAGATAATGCTGTAGTTAACTTTAAGTATTTTTTTGAAGATAAGAAAGGCTTATTCCAAATTATTTTAAAAGTTAAGGCCTGTGACTTTTGGATTACACTTTATATTAAAAAAAGTTATACCTACAGTGCGATTATAAAGTACCGAACAGTTTGATAAGAAAATACTCTTCGTTTGAAGCCACGCCTCTGTTAGAGTTGTGCGCGACACGCCCATGTGATTGCTACGTACAACAGCCCGGTGGCCAGTAAAACGCACACAGCTTTCTTGAATTTTACTCATCGCTAATACCGGTTTTGCATTAAAAAGTGTTCGGCACTTTATAATCGCACGGTATATTATAAAAATTAATGATAATCATTTTGTTGCAGTTAAAATAGTTGACCTATTAGAGGAGGCCAAATTATGGAACGAGCCGACCGGAGTGTCACGCATTTTAGGCCGATGCGTGAATGAAACAACTGATCGGGAACCCACAAAGTCAGAGTGGGCTTACAGATTTGGCGAGAACTCTCAAATTTCTTTGAGCACCAGTGATTATTTCGCCAAAGGCTTTCCGACCAATTTTTCAATTTTGATCGTGGCTAGGCCATCACCAGGTAGGTTTTAGGGAAAACCGACGCTAGATGTCGCACTTTTCATTCAAGTTTTTACTTTATTTTTTCCATACGGTAATTTTATTCGCATGTTTCAATAATATTATATTTTTGTAAAAAAGTCTGTTTTAATTTTTTTCACCCTGAATTATATTTAATGGCTACTAGCCCTCTACCGCATGAATTAATTTTTCTTTTGCTCTTCTTAAAAATAAAGTGTATGAATTATATAAAGTAAATATTTAAATAATAGTAACTTTTAAAAAAGTTAAACAAGGTTCTCCAGAAATAGGGTTAATATTTTTAAGGGGTAATTGCACATAAATAATCTTAAGTAAGAGCCTATATTTGTAAGGACGTATAGCTTTAAAAATACTGCTGCCAATAAAAAAATACTGTCCCCTCTAGAGCTATGTTAACTTTTCAAAAAAAAAAATTAAAAACTATCAGAAAAGGGTGTGCCGGTAAAAACAGTTTTTTTAGAAACTTTTATTTGAAACATTTTTTTTAAAGGAACTTTTTTTGCTTATTTTTTAAAAATTTTACCTTCTTTTATGCTTTACCCCACCTTTACTTTTATCAAAAACAATCTTATCTGAGAAAGGACATGGCACAATTTATAGGGAATTTTGGCCCTCGGTGAAATTCGCTAAATTTTTTATATGTTTTAGTTTATGCTTTTTAAAAAGGAATTAGGAACGTTTCAAGCACTTTGTATGTACAGTTTTTTTTCTATAACGAAAATAAAAAAATATTTTTGCCCCAAACTCCTCATAAAAATAAGTTTAATTAGCTTAATGATTAAGAAAAAAGCTTGATTGGTATAAGTCAAACTGATGTATGTCAATTTTTTTATATATTATTAGTAATATAAAATTAATTTAGCATGGCTTTTAGAGCTTTTTTTCAAGTAAATTGCTTTGTATGCAACCGTCAAGGTGGTCAACAGCAGATGCCCCGAATGGGAGGAAATGAAAACATTTTATTTATTTTTTTATAAAAATGTCCTAATGTAATACTGTGAAAAAGAATTGAATCAAGGACACATGTCTTTTGATAAGTACAACACCATATTCTCTTATTTTAAGGCTAACATCTTAAATGAAGAGCGCGGATTTCCATTCAAAGACCCGCGCCAGTTATTAGGTTCATAAGAAATGCTAGTCCAAAAATAAGAGAATTTGGCTTAAAATATAATCGAAAGATGCATTTTCTTGATTCATGGATCCTTTTTCTTAGTGTTCATATTTTAAATCATATCGAGGGCTTCATAGCAAAGGGGCATATCTGCTACATGTTAACACGGTTGATACAGCCCTGTTATGAAGCCCTCGGTATGATAGTTACATTGGATAATTTATTCTATGCAGAAACACAGTATTTCACTTTCAACTTAGTTTTTCTGTTCTGTTTTACTTCTTATTTTATTATTTTATTAAGTTCTGGAGTTTTAACATGGGTTCCAGTACATTATATTACAAAAACACATATTCAATTTCTTCTATGTAGAATTTTGGAAATAATTGTTTTTTTTGCCGTACAAAAAATAAGGGATACACTTTCGGCATTAAAATTGCTTATTATTTTACAAACGATTCCCTTAAAACGTATTTCTATTCTGCTTTTCTTCTTATTTCATTCTTTAGTTCAATTTTATATACGTTTTAGTACTTTTTACCAGGTTAGCAAATAACTTATTTCACGTATTTCACTAATTTAGTCCTTAAGAAGTATTTCTGTTGCACTTTTCTTCATCTTATTTAATTATTCTGTCCAATTTCAATATGTATTTCATTACTTTTTCCCAATAAAACTGACAATTTAGTCTAAAAAACTTCAAAAATACGTCAGAATATCCTTCACTGACAAGTTGTCAAACGAAACAATGCCTACTAGAAAAATATTTTTATGAGGAGTGTAGGGCAAAAATATTTTTTTATTTTCCTTATAGAAAAAAAACTGTACATACAAAGTGCTTGAAACGTTCCTAATTCCTTTTAAAAAAGTATAAACTAAAACATATAAAAAATTTAGCGAATTTCACCGAGGGCCAAAATTCCCTATAAATTGTGCCATGTCCTTTGGATAAGAAACCTGTTTATTATTCCATCAATCTATTTTCTAATTATCGTACAGAATGATATTGGTAGACTGACAGTTTCGGGCTGCTGGACCTCTTCAGTACCAAGAGTCAGCTCTGCACGCTGATTAAGAAAACGGTTTTAGACTTTATTCGCAAAAGGAATATAGCCATTAGATTGATGTAGACTTGTGCGCCATCTATTGCTAGATGTAGACAACTACTCATACCTCTCCTAGTCTGGCGACTTTGAATGGTAGCAAGTTGAAGACTTGTGTGTCTCAAACACATAGTACCACTAACGAGTGGTTAGGCGTAGAATTATCAAGGACAGAAATTTTTAATTTTAAACAAAATTATAAAAATATTAATTTATTATTCCATCAATCTATTTTCTAATCATCGTACAGACTGGTAGACTGACAGTTTCGGGCTGCTGGCCCTCTTCACTCTGTAAGATGATTAGAAAATAGATTGATGGAATAATAAATTAATATTATTATAATTTTGTTTAAAATTAAAAATTTCTGTCCTTGATAAGGAACCTATGTTCCGAATTTGTCTTCAATTAACTCAAAGCGTCGTTGAGTTATCAACGTTGACAGACCAACCGAAAGACAAACAGTCCGAGTTTTGGGAAAATCAGATTTTTTAAATATAAAATTTCAACAAACGTGAAAAAAAATTAAAAATATTGATATTTTTTAAATTTTTTACGTTTCTTTTTGAAGTTGTCCAAGGAAAGTTTGCGTTAGTAAAAAATGTTTGATCAACAATATTTTTTGTTATCTAAAAACCAAAATAAATACATTTAGGTAGAATGTATAATAAAAACACTGTACATGTTGAAAGGCACATTAAATTACTTGTCTTGGGTTACACTGTCCTATGGAACTACATGCTTTGGTTTATCGCTGAAACTGCTGGTTTGATTACAATGTTATTATAGTATAAATACCACAAAAATAACTCCATAATCGTACTGAAACCTAAGAAACTAGTCACAAAGGTCTAATTACAAATTGAGTTATAGTATATTAAATCCGTAAAAACTAATAAAACCAACAAAATATTTTAATATTATAGTCAAGAGCAGTGAACACAACACAGGCTCTATCTTTTGGTCCCACTGTAGTAGTTAAGGTGCAAAGTTATTTTTATTTTGACGAAATGACATTTGACACTTGAAGTTTCGTGCAATGTTGCCAAATCGTACATTGGCATATGTCAAAATTCTTAATTAAAATAATTAATTAAAGTATGTTCCGGGATGTAAAAAGGGCTGAATTTTTTTTCTTTTTTTTTTCTTATCGTTGCAGTCGATTTAGCCCAAAATGCGATACCCTCCTTTCACGTTTAGTGTAATTATAGGGTCCCTAGTAAAATCTAGGCGGCCTACAATTTGATGCTAATAAATAAATACGTGTTTATTTTTTGAATAATATTTACTTTTAGGTCAAAGCAGCGCATTGTTTACATTATACAGTGAGGATGGAGATGAACAATTAGCCATCACAGTTGGCTCAGATGTTTCCATTTACTACGAGGACAATGACGAACTGCCAGAAAATGATAATCATATATCCTTTGGAATTTCTATGGATGACGGAGAGTAAGTATATTAGATTTTAAGTGCTTTGACTAAGGGAAACAAGCCACATATATCTTGAAAGAAAATCGAATCTTTAAATTAAGGATTATATTTTTAGGGACGATTTCAGTAAATTCTGATATGACAGGTAATTATGACTGGATATCACAATAAAAAAGAAAATATTTTATTAAAAAAATTCTTTAAAAATATGTGGGTTATGACTTACATAATTTAATGTAACACTATTATAACCTATTTAATTTCATTATTAGTAACTATAGTATTTTTGATTATTATGATTGGTGCTAATATAAGTTGTTTTGACTAAGGTTGATGATATTAATTTTAAAGTTTTTCAAAATTATTTATCTCTTGTCACTGTCAGAATAGTATATTCTATAACTAGTATGGAATTGACAATATTCCGCGCGAGCGGAAAGTTTGTCATACGAGCCAGCAGGCGAGTATGAAGGTCCCGCGAGCGCGGAATGACTATTCCATACGTGTTGTAGACTATACTTTTTCTTTGACTGCAAATATGAAACACTGTATGGCTGTAAACTGCGGATAAGGTTAAAAACAATGTTTTTTATGACTCGACATTGTAAATGCAACAAAACACATATTTTTAAATAAAGCACATAATGTTATTTAATAATTTTATCAAATTAGAACTTAAAAAGATTTTTATTTAATTTTAGCACATATTTACAAAATATAACTTCAACAAATCTGCAGTAAAGATATTGTACGTACGTATTACATGTCAAATTTTCTTTCTATAGTCAGATACGCATCATTTTATGGGGAAATGCAACTACAGCAGATAGGGTTTTTATAATGCAAAAAAGAGCAATACGTTGTATGTTTGGTTTGAAATATAGAGATACCTGTAAAGAAACTTTTATAAATGAAAAACTGTTAACTTTCCCATCTCTGTATATTTTGGAAATGCTAAAGTTCGTTAGGTCTAATATAGATAGTTTTAATTTGTTTATTAATATTCATGACCATAATACTAGGAATGGAAAAAACATAGAGTATGAAAAACAAAGATTGGAACTATGTAAAAATAATCCTTACTACTACGGTGCTATTCTTTACAATAAGTTACCTATTTCAATAAAAAATTTACGATACCCCTCGTATATAAATTCTATAAAAACATTACTTTTAGCAAACGCGTTTTATTCAGTGGAAGAGTTTTTGTTACATAGTTTTAATCCGATAAACAGTAAATTGTAACGTATTTAATAATTATTTATTTTGTTGCATTTTTTTTTATTTTATATTTCACATTTACGCATTGTAATTTGTATAAGTAAGTACATAATGTAGTTATTTATTTTTTTATTTGACGTGTCCTATATCATGTATATGATCGATTGGAATTAATAAATGATTATTATTATTATTATTATTATTATTATTATTATTATTATTATTATTATTATTATTATTATTATTATTATTATTATTATTATTATTATTATTATTATTATTATTATTAATGCAAAAATTGAAGGTTATGTCAGATTATTGTGACAGATATTAGGTTTAAATATTTCACAATAGATGGAGCAGTTTTAATTTTTTAAACTAAATTGATAAAAAAACTGGTCATATATTAAGAAAAACTAATAAACTTTATATAATTTTAACGCAAAACTTTAAATTGCATTAAATTATTCAATGTTTCATGGTAAAATATATATATTTTTGCTAATTTTGCTACAGTTTTCTTTACTTTTACAAACAAGAGATGACACTACATGTGCTCATTCTAACACTTGATACAGAATATTCATACCATATCTAGAGCTAGAATGGATTAATTCTGTGTTTGAAAAGTGTGTGTATTTGCTTACATTCTAAAGCAGTCGTAGAAAAATAAAATTTCGTATTTCTTTTTGAAAATGTCTCCACAAATGATATATAAACAAACAAAGTGATATAGTTTAGTGACAAAATATTTAAGTGTATAATAAATAAGTGATAATAAATTGTGATGGCTATTTAACAGCATATGGAAACTTCTAAAATATTTTCCAATTATGCTTTAAAATACTGTTGTAAAATTTTTGCCGCTTTTCTTCGTTAATAACGAATCGTTATATTTGGGCAAAGCCTCAGAACATTTTATCAAATTTTTATTAATAATTATAAAAAAATTGCAAAAGTTAATATTCTATCTGAATAATATGACATAAAAATATAACCTATTTTTTCCAAGACATATTTATACGATACTTCAAACTTAACGCAAAATTCCTTTTTCCACCAGAAGATCTACTTACAAAGCTAAACTAAACCTAGTAACTTTTTTAGTTACTAATAATGAAATGAAATAGGGTATACTCCCAAGTAATCCACACGATTACTCGGTAATAGTTTATTTTTATTTCATTTTCTTCCGGCAGTATTTTATATATGTCTTTAAGTACATTCAGATTAAGCCATTTCCAAATCTCCAGATCCTGGAGACCGTCTAGACGGTTGCATTAGGTGCTAGAAGCCCAAGTCAAACGCATTACATTTATTACATTCAAATTAGGCTATTTTCACAGTTTTACACAATTATTCAGCAGACCAAGGATTAAAAACAGACTTTAACACTTTCTCCGCTAAAGCAAAAATGGTAGGTTTTCTCGTGAGCCAACACTTTTTAACCGACTTCCAAAAAAGGAGGAGGTTATCAATTCGACGTGTGACTTTGTTTTTTTTTATGTTTGTTTCTGCATAACTTTGGAACGGATGAACGGAATTTGATGAAACATTTTGCAACTTAAAGAGGACATTCATAAGGTGGTCCCGTTTTAATTTGACGCTCGGATAATGCCGGGCAAGCCGGATAATTAAGATAAATCTAATCGTTTTAACGCAATTTGGTTCTAATACCAACCAATTTTTTAGAATATGATCGGATAACTCGGATAAGCCGGATAACGTGATTAAGGGGTCATTCAAATATTACGGCATCTTTATAATGCCGCTAAACTTGATTCTGTGGACCTGTATATTAAAATACTAAGAGTAAATTATAAAATTTGTGATTATACCATAAGGCGTTATTTGATTATTACTTAACGCTTAAAGTTTAACAAAGATTTTCTTTAGTTTACAATAAGGTTGGTTGAACGCTTGGGCGCTGAAATAAAAATACTATTAAATTTATTTTTTAGATTTTTTTTTTGCGAAAAGTTTTTATTACCTACTAACGAAAAAATAAAATTAAATACTTTACTAAACTTCAAGAATATTTTTTAACAGGCTCGATGGTGTAGTATGCTCCGCATGCGAATAGTACCAAGTTCTAAGCCCAACCCCGACTTATGCTTTTTTTTGTTTTTTTTTTACTTTTTTATTTTGCGTTTGAATTAAATCATTTTAACTTAATTATACAGGGTGATCAGAAACTGGCATGCCAAAATTTAAGAGATGATTTTACATCCAAAATTATTAAAAAAAGTTCCTTTTGGCATGCCAGGATTTTGACATAACCTTAAAAAACACTCGAAAACCTACTGAAACCGTTAAAATCTTCTACTCCATACCACTTTCACCCCCTTCATCCCAATTCGTAATTTCGTAACCCCATAATCCCCTCACCTCGGAATACCATTACTCCATAACCTCAAAACCCCGCAACCTCATTAAGTAGAAAAATCTGTTCCGGGAAAACAGAAAAATTGCGTGAACTTTTCTTGTAGAATATAGTTATGAATAAGTAACTGTATAACCCTAAAATCCCATCACACCTCCTAACCCCTTCAGTCCGTATATATTATAACCTCTTAACCCCATCATCCTATTCTGTAGAGAAGTCCGGTTCTCGAAATCATAAGAGTTTTTTGAGTGAAGTCATGAGTCAAGGTCTACTCATTATTTTTTTAACCGGACTTTTTTTCTACTTAATGAGGTCACGGGGTTTGGAGGTTATGCGGTTATGGTATTATGAGGTTAGGATATTATAGGTTTCTGGGGTTATAGGATTAGCAATTTGGGGACAGGGGGTGACAGTGGTATGGCATAGATGATTTTAGCGGTTTCAGTAGTTTTTCGGGTGTTTTTTGAGGTTATGTCAAAATCCTGACGTGTAGGGGTTAAACGGGATACATACATAGGAATATCATATTGGAATCCAAGACTCAGAAATCATTTTTTGTGGGCCTGTGTTATCGTAATTATAATTAAAGCTTTGTCTTTTCATTAATGCTACCTTATACTAAAATAAATTATTTATTTGTCTATTGTGCATATATGTATTTTTTACGCTCTTTTATAATTTCCAATTTGTTAGTTTTAAATTAAAGCCTTTGTATAAAGCAGCAGCAAACAGCAACTACGCGTAGAGGGAATAACTACATTTGACAATGTTTTACGATAATTAAAGTTTCGTTTTTTAATTAAAGCTGACTTATTCTAAATTAAAATAATTTTTCGTTTCTTGTTTGTGATGTAGGTATTTATGTATTTATCCAATACATATAGATAATAAGACAATTACCAGCTTTATTTTAAATAGATAAACTCAATAATAACCCCCGCGTGGCTTTTACTTTATTGAGTGGATAATTATTTATTTTACCCACTCAACTGTCACTTGTCAAATTATTTTCTTGTAAATGTCATTAAAATTTTTAATAAAAATATGAATTCCTAAGCTATTTATTGGATAAAACCTTGTATAGCACTTATGGGTAAAACGATATTGCCCTCTCGAAAATTTTCTCATGGGCAATATCTGACTTTACCCACTAGTACCATAAATAACTTTTTATTAGTCCAAACCCACATGTGGTTTTTACTTTATAGAATGGAAAATTATTTCTTTTACCCACTTAACTGTCATCTGTCAATTTATTTTCTTGTGAATGTCATTAAAATTTTTAATAAAAATATGAATTTCTAAGCTATTTATTGGATAAAACTTTGTATGATACTCGCGGGTAAACTAATATTGCCCTTCCTAAAATTAACCCACTCTGCCTCCAGCCACGTGGGTTAATTTTATCATGTGAAATATCCTAGTTTCCTTTCTCGTACCATAAACAACTATTATTTTACGTTATTATTTTCAATTTCCCAACTAAAGATTGCAAATTTTTACTTAAGATCGCGATTTCCCAACTTTTTACCCAAGACTAAAACTTTTCTAACATTTTAACAGTTATTGATAAAAAAGTCAACAGTCAAAAGAGGTTGCGGGGCGTGGGGTGGCGTCAAGGTAATTTTTTTATTTTTTTATATCTGAAATAATTTTTATTTTAACTCTTTATAATTATAAATATAATTATAATTAACATAAGTTTTTATTATTAAATTATAAATTGGCTTTTTATTAAGTATGATATCCGCTCAGAAACGTCATTTTAGGCGGATTAGGTTGTGTAAACAATTTAAGTTGTAAATGTGTTGTATTAATAAAAAATAATTAATTAAAAACAATTGAATTGATATCTAAAAATGTTAAAAGACCTTAAAAACCTCTAACATGCGTCAGCCGTTTAGAATTTCTTAGAAGCAAGATTCTCGTAAAATTATGCTAAAAAATCGGGCACCCTTTTATAAGTTATAAACACCATTATGATATAAAAATCTAAAAATAGTACAAACAAACGTTGTTGTAACAAGTTTGGGGTATATAATACTATTTTTACGATTATTCTAAAACATTATAACTAATTATACACTATTAAAATTGTAGATTCATATTATTTAATAATACAACAACGTTGTTGTAAAAATAATAGTTTTTTGAGGAAGGATGATTAATAAAGAGTGCGACAATCAGCTGATTCTAATAAATGTTTTACCAAAATATTAAAAGTAGGCATTTTGGGCTAAAATTTTTATGTATTTAAGTATACCCAACGATAAACATGTACATGTACATGTAATTACATGTGATTTGTAGTTTATATATGCTAAATATTTAAAATACATTAAATTAATTTTTAACCAGCCGGACGGACAGGCCAGCTGAATTGTCTGCGTTTTGAAGCGAGGATCGTGACGTAGGAAGCAGCGGTAATCCGACCCTGCGGATTTGCAAGCCACACCTTCCCCGCCCTTTGCGAGGCAAACAAAAATCTGATCGCTTAACAGTTTGTTGTCGTAAATCAAACAACTGCATAACTCCACCTTAATGCACAGCGCATTGTACATACAACTTTGTAACTTACCTTGAAACAATTATTGGATCGTTGTATCTTATGGTTTTGAAAAAATGTTGTTTTTTGAATTATTAAATTTATTTAAAATTTTTTGTATTAAATGCATGCATGCGCCTTCGCCAAAATTGCAAATAACGCTTTTTGCAAGCACAAAGCGTTATTTATGCAGTTATTTATGCTTTAACTTTTGAACTGCTTAAAATATTAACTTTAAGTTTGGCCTACGTAAAATTTATGTTTAATATCATAACCCAATTTACCTTTTGGGAACGTTCAAGTATTACGTAACGCAAAATGTACCAAAATTCGTACACTTCATACCTCGGTTCTCGGGTCATTCAAGGCTGTAGAGATTTCATATTTTGGCTACCCCCCTAACACACCCCCTATTAGGGAGGGTAGCCAAAATATGAAATCTCTAAAATCTATAATAACCGGGGTATTCTTGTTTATTTATTTAAATGTCATGTCAAATTCTTGGTAAATATTTCCATAACAACAGTTTATTGTTGATACTATACCAGGGTTTATTAATAAAATTAATCATATAAAAATTTACTTTTATTTAAGAAAGAGAAAAATAAGTCTGTCGCCCAGAACAAATAGTCAAAAATTACTTGCCTGCATCTCACAAATTAGTGATTTGAAATCACAAATATAGTAATCCAGTTTTTAAATAATGGATAATAAGAGTTGTGATGGCACTTAGGACCTTTTTTAAATTGTTTGCTTATTAAAATTAATTAGTATTTATAAAACAAATAAGCGCAGAAAAAAAAAGATATGAAAGTGAACTAATTTTAATTCAAAGATCTTCTAAATTCATAAATAAAAAATCGTTTACCATAAATGAAAAATATAGAGGCCGGCACAGGGCCCACGAGTATTATTATGAAAGCGTCATTCGGTATTTAACTTGTAGTACAGGTGAGACTATAAAACATGGTCAATGATTTTTTTTTTAATATCCCATACCATTTTCGAGAAAAATGACGAGGGCGGGAATTCTGGAGCACCCAGTATGTAACAACTATAGTAATTTCTGAAAATCATATTTATTTTTTTATTATTCTATGTGCTTATTACAAACAAAAATCTTTCACAAATTAAGCAAACATAATTAAAAAAAAATCAAATCAGATTAAGCTGCATTATTTTTATTGCCTAATTAATTATAGATTATTAAATTTATACGTAAACTACACGGAAAAAAAAATTATAGCTAGGAGCGCTATAACACACATACCAAGCAAATTATAATCGCTTATTATATAAATACAAGGCTTTCTCTTACAATTATGGCAGTCAGTGTAAAAATTTATATGAAATACTTTAATTGTTTAGTGAATAATAAAATATAACAAATAGTATGGCATTTATAGCTTAAATAGATTTAATTATTGTCCGTGCTAATAATTTTTATAATATAATAAAATTTCTGTAAATTTATAATAGTGCCTGTAATAAATATAATCGTGTCTGTAATATATATAATCGTTTCCAATTTATTTTTAACATTATTAGTTATTGTGTCCCTTATAATCTATAGCTTAAATCACTATAATTTGCCACTGTTACCAAATATCTTATAATGTATAGCGCAGAGCCCACTAATTTCTTTCCGTGTAAAAGATGTAAAAAAGTGCCTGTAGGGATTAAAACCTAAAATACAAATAAATGATCTATCGAGTATTTTTCTGAGACGTAAATTAAGGTGTAAAAATGTAACGTACTTAACGCGGAAATGACCCTCCTCTAAACAGCTTAGCGGAGTAGTAGTGGAAAAAGTGCCCCAGCTCGGAATGAGCTTATATTTATGCAAAACGTAGCTAACATAAAGACTAATTATTTCCCAGAGTCTTAGCCCCAAACAACCCCCAGGGGGGTGGGAAAATATTTTTTTACTCCAAAACGTTTTATTGTTTTTCTCCGGTTTTTGTGATCCGATCAATTTGAAATTTAGAATACGAATAAAGGGCAATAAGAACATCTTGCAAAAAAAATATCATACATTTGCGATCATTCTAACCTATGAAAAAAAATACTTCTTTTTTTCGAAGTGGGCAAAAGGGCCATTTTTGGAATATCATCCCCGCCATTTTTTTTATATGTTATGTATTCGTAACTGATCTTAATCATATCCAAAATTCAATTTTTTTCATGTGGTAAAACAGTGTCAAAAACACTAAAAACTGCGTCAGATGCGCATTTGGTTGCATTTAAATTCAATTTGTTTTTTTTTTAATTATTATTATTTTTAAGTTTAAACTCTAGTAAATAAATTACAATTATCAATAAATAAATATTCAAAAATATATATTCTAAATAAATAAATAAAAATTGGAATCAATTTGTAATCTTAAATAACGAAATTAGATTTAACTTACAAAGTTAAAAATTAAATAAAACATAATATGTTATATATTAATATATAACATTTTATGTTATGTTATGTTTTAATTATTACATAAATAGGTATAATACAAAATAATAGAAACAAAAATACATATTTTCTACTTAACCAAATAACGGCATTAGATTTAACTTAAAATCTTAGAACTTAATATACATAATATCTTATTTATTATTATATTATCTTATTATGTTATGTTATGTTATGTTTTTATTATTGTTATGTTTTTGAGTATAGTTATTTTTTTGTAAAGATGCTAAGTAAAGCTGTTCTGGACTAGAGATGTTCTGGAGCAGAGATGTTTATGCCTTTAAAAAAAAAGGTGAATGCCCAATAAATAATGCTTCTGCGGCCGCCGCCGCCGATGATCATTTGCCATCACTTTATCGCCCGTCGGCCGCCGGGACATTGTTTGTTGGGTCGGTTTAAAACTTTTTTTTTAAAAAGACCAAAAAGTCCAAACGGTTTCCAAGGTTAAGTTATAAAATAAAAACCGAATTTTTGGAGCAACTTTTGAAGGGGCTAAGATCCCTTAGAAACAGTTTTTGGATATACATTTTTAGGAACTTTTTATATTTTTTATGTAGAATCACTCCTCAAAACGAAGTGCATTAGTTAGTTGTTTAAGATTATAAACTGAATCCAATTTTAATTTTTATTTGTTTACTTAGAATATATATTTTTTGTTATTTATTTTTGTTGCTTTATTACAGCTTAAACTTAAAAAAGTAATAAGATATTTTCAAAAAAATCAAACTGAATTTAAATGCAACCAAATGCGCATCTGACGCAGTTTTTAGTGTTTTTGACACTGTTTTACCACATGAAAAAAATTGAATTTTGTATATGATTAAGATCAGTTACGAATACATAACATATAAAAAAATGGCGGGGATGATATTCCAAAAATGGCCCTTTTAACCACTTCGAAAAAAACAAGTATTTTTTTTCATAGGTTAGAATGATCGCAAATGTATGATAATTTTTTGCAAAATGTTCTTATTGCCCTTTATTCGTATTCTAAATTTCAAATTGATCGGATCACAAAAACCGGAGAAAAACAATAAAACGATTTGGGGTAAAAAAATATTTTCTTACCCCCCTGGGGGTTGTTTGGGGCTAAGACTCTTGGAAATGATTAACCTTTAGATTAGCTACCTTTTTTATAAATATAAGCTCATTCCGACCTGGGGCACTTTTTCCACTACTACTCCGCTAAGCTCTTTAGCTGGGGATCCCGGGCATCGTGTGCGATTTTAGCTGGTAAAAATTGTAGAACACCCTGTTTATCTACATATCATCAAACAAACAATTTCAAATTTAATACAACACGTTTAAGCTTTTAGTCTCCATAGATGAATTTACAAAAAGTCACTTATTAAATTTAATCTTTAAGCTATTTGTATCCTAAATCAACAAAATATATGCATCCCAAATATAAAGTAAAATCTATATATTAGAAGTACTTTAAATCTGAACAGAATTTTTTACCGAACAAAATACAAATCCTTTTGAAAAGGGTTTGAGCATTTTATATTTATAAGAGTAAATAAAAATAGAATTAAACTAAGCAAAAATCGACTTAAAGGCCTGTCTATTTTATTTATGTTTTAAAATATAAAGTCTGCGTATACAGAGTTACAGTAGTAACTCTGTATACGTGTGATTATCCAAATCTTTAATAACCCGAATGGTGCGGTAATTCGAACATTGAAATTCGGACAATAAAATTTTGAAAAATATTTTATCTTGAGTTTGGGGAAAATAAAAATCAAAATTATTTCAGCTGACCGGTTTCGCATATAATATATTTATGCTTCTTCAGAGCTCGCTGATACAAGTAATTTAAAAACTAACTGATTTACGTCATTATTAAACAAAAACAATAATTTAAAAAGTAATACTGGCCATAATACTTTTTAAATTATTGTTTTTGTTTAATAATTGACGTAAATTAGTTAGTTTTTAAATTACTTGTATCAGCGAGCTCTGAAGAAGCATAAATATATTATATGCGAAACCGGTCAGCTGAAATAATTTTGATTTTGATTTTCCCCTAACCCAAGATAAAATATTTTTTCTACTTTAATTTGGGAAAAGAGCCCGTTATCAATAGTATATTTTTTTACTAAAGGAAAAGTGAAAAGCACTTTTCCTCTGAGTGAAACATACTATTTTTTCTTCAAGCATCCTATATAATTTTTTTTAAATATTAATTTGTGAATCTAATTTATTCAGTAATAAAGTATGTTTTTTTTATTAAAATAGGCCAATAAAACCCTTTCAAAATAAACTTAAATCTTCCTTAGCTCATTTTAAATTTTTTTCGTAGGTTCGTAGGCTTTATCGTACACTTTTCGCGATTTCGATGGTAACTTGTCTAATGTAGCATTTGCAATTTCCGAGAGATTTGTAGGTGTATAAACCATATATTCTTCTTCAATCATTTTTTTTAATCAATTTCACACAAGGTTTTTGCACAGAATCTCGAGTCAACAATAATAAACAAACAAGTTTGAAGTATGGCTGTCATCAAAGTCAAAGAGTGCTGCCGCCAGTGGTAGTTTTGCTAACTAACTTTTTTTTACGGCATACAACAATGAACTCATTTTTTTTTCTGTAAAAAATGGATCAATTCTAACTAGTGTGTTCAGTTATAAAATATGAACATTTTAGTACGCTTGAAGTAAAAGTACATTTAAGTACTTGCAGAAAATCCACATCACCGGCTTACAAATATTTCTCAGTAAAACGATTTGTTTTGAAATATTAAATTAACTGCAGTAAATATCATGATATTAGTGCTTTTCTATTTACAGAAAAGCTTTACTCTTCTTTATTGTAGATTTCCGGATATTTGGGATACTCGAATAACAAACAAATAATCTGGAATAATCTGGATTGTTATACCTTTAAACTTTGTTCAGCCTAAATCTTTTTACTATCACTCATTTTCAGGGCACAAAAATAAACAAGTCCTGAAGATATGTGTACATACAGTGAATAATAGTATGTAAAGTTTAACGCACGGATCTGTGGCTACGGGAAATATGTTTGGAATGTGTGTGCAAGTGGGAGGCCCGTTGTAAGCACGCACGCCTTATAAAGCTCTTGACGTAAAGAAGAGAGCGCGAATGATTCCTTCCCCTTACGTCGAAGACTTTCTTGCCGCGGATAACTACCATGCGATTTTAAAGTGCCGAACAGTTTGAAAAGAAAATAATCTTCGTTTGAAGCCTCTGTTAGAGTTGTGCGCGACAAGCCAGTAAAACGCATACAGCTTTCTTGCATTTTACTTATCGCTACCCTGCTGAAAATGACGGGTCTGGACGGGTATAAATGGTTCATAAACCGGACTTGAGCGGTTGAAATTCACCCGCTTAAGTCCGGTCTATGCAACATTTATACCCGCGTCTACCCGTCATTTTCAATAGGGTAATGCCAGTTTTACATTAAAAAGTGTTCGGCACTTTATAATCGCACGGTATATATTGCATATTCCCAAATATTTATTTCCTGAAGAATTTTTTTTCTAGGCTGTTTTTTGGCGATTTTGGGAGATTCACGCCATAAATAGTAAAATAAGAAATATAGCCTGGTCAAGGGCATATCCACAGGCTCGCATAACAACATAAGAATGCGATGCCGTGATTGGCTTGAAGTGCCGCCATGTATCTTGTAAGCCAATCACGGTACCGCATTCTTATGTACTATGTTGTTATGCGAGCTTGTGGATATGCCTTAAGATCTCGAGTAAAAACGTTTTTTTATCAATTTTTTGTGGGTTTATGTTATTAATAATTATAATTAATATTATAAACTAAATTAAATTGTTTGATATTTACAAATTTAAAAAATCTATATAAAACATTTTACTATTCCTTAAAACGACTTTTGTTTGATTAACGCAGTCGTCCCTCCGAAGTGACTGATCGATTTCGTGCTTTTTAGCACTCTTCAGAGTGGTAAAAGGTGCCCTCCTAGCGTTTAGGATACAATTGGCGGCAATGTCCACCGTGGCATTGATTAATCTGCCCCCTATCGACAGCGTGCAATAGGTTCTTGAAACCAATAACTGCTTCCTTTTTTGGACTGTCTATAGGTTTATCCAGTCTCTGCTTTTAGCAGTAGATGTCGCTAGCTGTTTTTGCTTTTCCTTACAACGATTTTTAAACTCCATATAGAGATATATGGAAAGGATTTGATTTTCGTAGTTGTCCCTACTACCGATATGTGGCTCTGAAGAGTGCTAAAAAGCACGAAATCGATCAGTCACTTCGGAGGGACGACTGCGTTAATCAAACAAAAGTCGTTTTAAGGAATAGTAAAATGTTTTATATAGATTTTTTAAATTTGTAAATATTAAACAATTTAATTTAGTTTATTAATTCAGATACCACTGTAAAAGGTGCCCTCCTAGCGTTTAGGATTCAATTGGCGGCAATGTCCACCGTGGCATTGATTAATCTGCCCCCTATCGACAGCATGCAATAGGTTCTTGAAACCAATAACTGCTTCCTTTTTTGGACTGTCGATAGGTTTATCCAGTCTCTGCTTTTAGCAGTAGATGTCGCTAGCTGTTTTTGCTTTTCCTTACAACGATTTTTAAACTCCATATAGAGATATATGGAAAGGATTTGATTTTCGTAGTTGTCCCTACTACCGATATGTGGCTCTGAAGAGTGCTAAAAAGCACGAAATCGATCAGTCACTTCGGAGGGACGACTGCGTTAATCAAACAAAAGTCGTTTTAAGGAATAGTAAAATGTTTTATATAAATTAATATTATATTATTTAATATCTAATACTTAATGCACATTATAATTTTTAGATGGCATCGGATAGGTTTCAGCGTAAAAGGAGACTCGATAACCATGATTTATGATTGCGACAAAACAATAACAAAAGCTCTGGCCAGAAAATCCACATCACAGCTAAGTACGACAGGACTGATAAATATTGGATACCAATTAGTCGATGAGGGCTACTACAATGTAAGTACTTAGAAATATGTGTCAACTACAGACAATTTTATTTTATTTTTAATTGTAACTATTGATTTAAATTGAAGCGTTGTACATCGATGGGTTCCACTTATTAAGGTAGTTGAGCCAATTATTGTCACGTTCCTAATATTGCCTCCCCCCCTTAAATTTGTTAGTTCGTCCTCTGTGTCATAGATGGCACTGTCAGTATATCTGTTATATCGAAAAGATGCCTGTAAATATGATGTATTTGTATCCAGTTGGTAATGGCATACACAGCAACGCAGTTCGTATTTCGTGCTTATACACTATAAAAGTGAAATTCTGTTGACTGTTACAAGCTGGTTAGCATCGATTATTGCAAGGCAAGAACGCGATAAGGTGGACACTTTCTTAACCCATATTGTGTTTTACTCAATAAAGAAGAGAAATGGTATTTTTATGTACATGTTCATATATATGAACATAACCCCTCAACAAAATGTGACTACCTAATACAATTTTAATATTAATTTTAACTTTTTCTTACGTTTTTTATACATAATGACCGACGATGATGACGAAACTCGAGTCCCGGTAATTAACCAATTTCTAATAAATCGTGGGAATTGATTAAAAGAAAACCTTTTATTTGATCCAAGTTTTTTTATAATTTAATTATTTAGTGCTTTGGCATTTTTTTAAGGCCAAATTAAAAAAAATCTATAGATGCGTTTTCGAGAAAAACGATTTTCATTTGTTTTAACAAAAAAATGACATATTCAAAAATTATTTTAGATATTCAGATTTTAATTCAAAAATTGAGAAAAAGTTTCTATGGAAGTTGAGCTAAATGCTGTCTTCAGACCATATGTTTCAAAATTTACAAGTCGACATACCTCCTGAAAAAAACATTTCTGTTTTTTAGTCAACGTTTAACCAAATTCGACAATAAATTAATATTTTACAGGGCGACGTTCAAATGCTGACCATCGCTTCTGTACCGGATGAGGCCTACGAAATTTGCAAAAAATATGCAGTAGATTGTTCAGTAGGCTTTGGTTTATCATCGCAGAGTTTTGGTTCGAGCAGTAGTTCATCTTCAGAAAGCAGTGGCTTAAGTTTGGAAAGCTCAAGGTCAAGTCATGGTCAAGGGGGTAATTATGGGGGTGAAAATAGTATTGGTTATGAAAACAGACAAAACAAATCCACTTCTGAAGGATCTTTATACACAGATAATATTGGTAAGTTTGGTTACCGTGTAACGTTAAGGGCATATCCACAGTCTCGCATAAGAACGTAATACATAAGAATGCGATGCCGTGATTGGCTTGATTGGCCGCCATGTATCTTGTAAGCCAATCACGGCATCACATTCTTATGTTTTATGTTCTTATGCAAGCTTCTGAATATGCCTTAATGCACGTCTAATCGCATATCTAACGTCACTTAACTGACTTAGTGTGAAGTTAGCCACGATAATATAGTAAATAATTATAATAATACATGTATCTAAACATTCTCTTGATAACTTTTTATCCAATACATACATATAATAAGACAATTACCACCTTTATTTTAAATAGATAAACTCAATAATAACCCCCGCGTGGCTTTTACTTTATTGAGTGGATAATTATTTATTTTACCCACTCAACTGTCACTTGTCAAATTATTTTCTTGTAAATGTCATTAAATTTTTTAATAAAAATATGGATTCCTAAGCTATTTATTGGATAAAACCTTGTATGGCACTCATGGGTAAACCGATATTGCCCTCTCGAAAATTAACCTGCTTGGCTGACGCCTCGCAGATTAATTTTCTCATGGGCAATATCTTACTTTACCCACTAGTACCATAAATAACTATTAATTTAACTCGAAATCGAGGGATAAACCAATGCTACAAAATATTAGATATACAATTTTTTTACACGGGCTTTCGAAATTTTCTGTATAAAACATATAAGATTTTTGAGCTTTTCAATATTATTTCTGATATTTCTTAAAAATATCAGAAATCTTGTCAAAAATCTTATTGAAAAACAAAAACAATCTTATTTCAATTCATTTATTTCTTTCTCATAAATTTACAATGGAGCATATTATTTAACATCAGAATAATTTATGAAAAAGTGGATCCGCCTAAGCAAAATTGCTTGTTCTGCGGCATCCGCAAGGTTATTTTAATAAATAAGTAAATAATATACTAAAAAGATAATAAAAATTAAGAATATCTATCTATCTATAGATAGATAATTATAATATTATTATATTGAAACTTTTCAAGTGATTTAGCTATTAGAGGAAAGTCGCCTAATTTCGGATACCATTTACAATGTATTCAATATTTAATACTCGGTATTACTTTTTGATATTTTTTTTATATAACCAGATACAACTTAAGTTAATAATTATTATAGCGAACCATGATTTATTATAAAAGCAATTTTATTACAGTTTATTTTTTCCAAAAAATACGGTTAAAAAAAATCAGCGCATTTTTGTGCATTTGAAAAAGGGCTCCTAATTTCGGACATATCCGAAAAAATTTTTTCAAGAGTAGATCTGGATCCCATTGCTTATGTTTCTTGTTATTCATTCACATTTAAGACGTAATTTAATCATTAAGAGATTTTCTACGAAATACTTTAGGAACTATAATTTTAGATTCCCAATTTCGAATATCTTAGTATCTTAGGTAATTTTCGTTTTTTCAAAATTGTTTATCTTAGTTTGTTGTATCATTATAAAAATAATAATTCATGGTTGGTTATCCTGAATAATAATTACCTTGCGGATATCCGAAATTGGGAATCAAATGCACAAAAATGGTCTATCCAAAATTAGGCAACTTTCTGCTTTTTAGATTAGAAATTTGTAGAATGTTTACGTTTTCAAATTGCTTAATTATGAATAGTGGATCAACTTAACTAACATCATAACTTACCCAAGACAGAATCACGAACTTTTATAACGATTATTTATAAAATAAACAAGCATAATAATGCAACTGAGCACAAAACTGCCATTTGCAATATAAACGATTTGTGCTGCCATTTAAAGGGGAGAAGCTCTACCGTTATCATATTACAGGACGGATTTAGTTTGACTTTTGGCTTCACATAAAAGTAGGTTTCTGTTTACCTTTGCAGACAGTATCTTAAATACACTACTATCCGAAATTTGGAAACCATCCGAAATTAGGCGCATTTCCTCTAACGTCGTAGGTATCGCATGATCCAGGAATAATTTGAGCTTTCAGTCCCTAAAAATATAAAAAAATAAAATTTTGCGATTTCCTGCAATACTCTGCCTTTAATACAACCACCAATTTAATTACCCCTTTGTGTAACTTGGATAAATATACATAACTGTTATGTTATTATATTATTAATATATACACCTAATTGTAGTCTATTCTATATTAGCTTGTTGCTGGTTTTGCATAGACACTAGTCAAACACTACTCGATTGATCTGATATACATGTACATGTATATTAGAAATCTAAAGGTATTATTAACATGTTACATTATTTAGTTACATTATAAACCTGTTAGGACAGTTTCATTCGCATATACCGAATGTCAACGAAAGTTATGTTTGCTAAATACCTCCGTAATTATAAGAGGCAAGTTTTTAAAATTTGCAGGGCTTATACCAGGGGGTTCGTTCCCAAAGAGCGAAAAAATAAAAAAATTCAGAAAAGTTAAAAAACTGATTTTAAATTCCGGCCGCATGGTAAATAAAACAAATATAAAAAATGCTAAAATAAAACAAATTTTGCAAAAAAAAGTAACATCCACCCTTTGGAACGAAGCCCCTGATATGAACCATGAAACCTCTCATTTTGGCTTAGTAATTTAACTTAAGAATACTTTAAACTTTGAAAATTTTGCACGAATTGCGTTAAAGTAATTATGTTATATTTTTTTCTTGTTTTATTAGAACAAAAAATAATTAAGAATAAAGTATTTTTTTTTGCCAACGTTTAAAATAAATACTATTAAAACTAAGCCATCCCACATTTCATAAAGACAATTTACAAAAAATTAAATTTATCCTTTTAAAAAACAACTATCCCCTAAATTTAATAAATTCCATTCTAAATAATAATAACGACAACAATAATATAAACAGAAATAACATTATTCAAAATCAACCAATCAAATACTTTAAAATACCTTTTATTCCAAACTTAACCCCAAAAATCATTAATATTTTAAAAAAAGATGGTAATAGAAAGAATTGTTACCTATAACAATTCTAAACTTAATTTATTACACACTAAATTAAAAGACAAAACACCAAAAGAATTAAAATCTAACCTCATTTATCAAATAGATTGTAAACATTGTAGCGGGATTTATGTTGGACAAACATCTCAATTATTAAAAACACGTGTATCCCAACATAAGTCGAGCTGCAAAGATATAACATACATTGATAAAACTGCACTTTCACGACACCACTTTAATAACGGACACTTTTTCGACTTTGAAAATATTAAAATTCTAGATAGTGAAATCAACCCCCAAAAACGCAACCTCTTAGAAATGATACACATAAAAACTTCAAAAAATACAATTAACTTTAGAACTGACACTCAAAATCTCAATCATGTATATAATAACATTATCTAACACTTCACACAACCATACACTTCCAAACGCACCCAACCTTACATCAATTAAAGTCCAATACATCCACTAATAGTGAGTCACTATGATACACTATACCATACACTACATTACTAACTTTAACTATATCTTAATGTCATTTGTAATTATCATTGACATTGGCAGTGACAATACGTCTATGCCAGTGTGGATGCTAAATGTTTAGACTATTTTTTACCTGTTACCTTTTTTTTTCTTTGACATCTTTCAATTTCAAATTATTTTTTCCTTCAATGTCATCAATTTATATTTTTTACTCAATATTTTTTATATAACTTTACAATATTTATTTAACAAGCCCTGAAGATGGCCTTACAATAAAGACCGAAACGTTGGCAAAAAAAAAAATACTTTATTCTTAATTATTTTCTGTTCTAATGAAACAAGAAAAAAATATAACATACATTTATAGATCAAGAACAACAAGAAATTGTTAAAGTAATTAAAGATTAATATTTCTTTTTTTGAACTTTTCATTTCTATGTATTTTGAGCTGCTGAATTCAAGTAGTTTGACCTTGGAATGAAATGCACACTCTCTTTTTTTGTAATCAAAAGGGGTGACAAGCAACAAAATAAGAAACAATAACCAAGAAGCTAGGAAAAAATATTTATTTTTTACCAAAATTTTGTAATTTGAAGACATTATGTTTAGAAAGTCAAAAAAATTGTAAATAATACCTAATTATTGACTAATTATGTCACTAAATATTTGTATACTTAAAGGTACGTTGGTAAAAATATGCACTTAAGGTCCTAATTATTGTTTTCAAATATTTTACAAGTTTTAGGTAACATATAACATAAAGACGTGGTCAAAAGATCTTTTAAAACTACCTTATAAAGGTATTTACATGAATTGCAAAGAATTCAATAACGAACAAATATCATGTTGTAGAAGAAGGGAGCAAATTTGGATTATTTGGATATACAGGGTGATCCATAACTGGCATGCCAAAATTTAAGAGGTGATTCTAGATCCAAAAATATAAAAAAAAGTTCCTATAAAGGTTGGTCCGGAAATGAGCCCTAAGGGATCTAGGGCCCTTTAAAATTGTAATAAAAATAAGGTTTTTAATTAATAACTCGGGTACCGTTTAAGCTAGAGCGGCGAGCTTTTGCATGTATACTAGTATTAATAAGGGGAATAAGTTTATGTTAATAATTTTTTTAATTTATCCAGATGCGTGCCCAGACGGACAAAATATATGAGGCTTAAAACATTTTTGCCCCAAACTTTTCTATGTGTATGTTTTTTGGATTTGTTGTAAAAAATTTAGATTTCTAGAGTAAAAATACATATAAAATATCATATAGTGTAACACTGTAGGAGCAACCGTTATCAAAAAAAAATGCAATTAAGAGGAAGTAACATTTTGTGCCACCAAAAACGTTACTTTTTAAAAGGCTATTACTCCTTTAATATTAAATTTAGGTGTTTTGGTGTATAATACTTTTTTGCTCAGTTTTAAATGAAGAATCACCCTGCAGCATTAAAATTTTATTGGTGCTTTTTTTTGTTCCCCATTCAATACGTCATCTTCGAAAGGCCGTAGCTCCCTTAGGGCTCATTTCCGGACCAACCTTTATAGAAACTTTTTTTCATATTTTTGGATGTAGAATCACCTCTTAAATTTCGGTACGCGAGTTCTGGAACAGGCTGTAATAGCGATGTTAAGCAAGTACCCTTAAAACTGTTTTTTTTTTTAGATCTAGACGGTTTAAATCAGCTAGCAAGAGGAATTCATACTGGGTTTGATTCAAACCTGGGAACAGAAAATATTGAAATTGGTGGTTTTGGAAATGAAAATACTGGAATCACAACCGAAGGACCGGATTCAGAATCAAGCACCAATTCGGACAAGGACGAATACGAATCCAGAAACGAATATGAAACAAATGCATCAAATAATGAAACTGAAACCGGTAGAGAAAACTTTGGCGATGAATATAATGTAAGCACAGTCAGTAGGCCGGGTCGAAAAACAACTTTTTTTTAGGATCCCAGTGCATCATGGAAAAACATTCTTGAACTTTTTTACTTGGCTTTTGGGTTTCTCTTTATTTTTCATTTGAAAATGAGAATGAGAAAAAAATAAGGGATAATAAAGAAATGTTCGTAATTTTTTTTACCATAATACAAAAAATAGGAATTTTCTAGGTATTGAAAATGTCAAAAAATGACCCTCTAAGCTAATTTAGGTAAAAAAAAACTGGTACCTAAGAACTATTCTAAGTCAAAAATATTTTTTACAATTCCCTTATAAGTCTTTTTTAATAAAATAACGGGTGTAAAATCAGAAAATGGGACGTGTCCGTCAACGAGTTGGGTAAAAATTTTAAAATTAGGTACTAACGAAAATTTTATGTTTATCGGAAAGGGGGCCAAAATGCCCAAAATCCCGCATTTGTATTTTGAAAAGAAAAATACGTAGGTAGAATCTCTTATAACACTCAACGTTTGTATCACAAAAAAATCTCCAATCAAACAAAAAAAAAAATTAGGTAAAAGTCCTCTTGCTCATCGGAGACGGATATTTTCTATCGCGATGGATACACCCGGTAGAGTTCTTTAATAAATTGCTTAATTGAATTACGGATTGCCTTTAAAAATCCAATATTTGTCTGTAATATTTTATAGCCCTTTCATTGTATATTACATCAGAAACTCAATTTTAACGTACCTATTATTAAATTTTTATTTTCATTAAATACTTAAAAATTTTATACACCATAAAGGTGGGTGTAATAAAGAAGACTAAATGCATATTTTTACGAACAGACAATTTATATACAGTTATACAGTATCGGCAAGTTCGGACAAGGATTCTAGAATCCTATTAATAAAAATACACAATAAGAATGGCTTTAAAGCAATGTAGTTTGTCCAAGAACACCACAATGAAGACTGCCCTGGTAGAAAAGTACATAAATCTAACTTAACATAACATTAGATTAGTGACATTTTGATGTTTAGTCTCAATCGTTATAAAAAAACGTTATAAAATATATAAATCTAATCTTAAAAATTAACGTTTGACAAAAACGTTATAAAATACATAAATCTAACGTTAGTTTCCTAACCAAATTCTAACCTTTTTTTAACCTTATTCTAACTTTTAATATTTTTTAAATTTCCGTTATTAATACGTAAGCTATATCACCTAAAAAGATTGCTATTTTATAAATAAATGTAATGAAATTATGTTTAAAAATATTATGATTGCTAAAATATACTAAGATTTATTTATATTAATAAATTTGTCTCCAGCTGCTATTTTATGATCCAGGTAGAAATTTCTTAGTTGGCCACGCCCCCTCCGAAAGTTAGAAATTAAACGTACTTATAACGTATTTCTAACTTAAAAATCTAACGTTAGATTAACGTTTGTAACTAACGTTTGATTCTAACGTTAAAAGCGGGACATTTGCACATATCTTATAACGTACTTTTATACAGTTTTCTAACATTAGAAAAACGTTATTCTAACGTTAAATTTCTACTAGGGTGAGTTCAAAAATACACTATTAATAACCAAGGATTCTAGAATTCTATTAATAAAAATACATAACAAGAATGGCTTTAAAGCAATGTAGTTTGTGCAAGAATATCACAACGAAATTCGTTTAAGACTTAGTTCAAAAATACACTATTAATTACCGGTCGAGTCCAAAATAAACATATAAATAAAAAATACAATCAAAACCAGTAATAAACTTTTAGCAGTAGGGTACACCCTACCTAAAATTATAGTTTTCGAGCATGTATTAAAAATGAGTTTTCGTCCGTGTATCATACACTATTTTTTATTCGATTGTAATATATTAATAAATACAGTTGTATTTTTGACAGCAAATTTGAGGTTAGAATTCAAATGTCAACAGTTTTAATATCAATCAACCAATCGGCGTCGACTATTTTACTTTTGCGGCCTAGGCCGAAAAATTAAACTTTTCGTACAGGTTTATTATACAAAACGTGCCGCTTTTAGACACAATCCAATAAAATAGTATATTGTTTTACTAAGAGGAAAAGTGAAGCTTTTTTTTACTAGTTCGTAGAATTTACAGACGACGCGAAGCGGAGTCCGGAAACTACAGACGAGTAAAAAAAGCACTTTTCCTCTGAGTGAAACATACTATTTTTTCTTCAAGCATCCTATATACATATATATATATATTTTTTTTAAATATTAATTTTTGAATTTAATTTATTCACTAATAAAGTATGTTTTTTTTTATTAAAATAGGCCAATAAAACCCTTTTGAAATAAACTTAAACCTTCCTTAGCTCATTTTATTTTTTTTTTCGTGGGCTAAATCGTACAATTTTCGCGATTTCGATGGTAACTTGTCTAATGTAGCATTTGCAATTTCGGAGAGATTTGTAGGTGTATAAACCATATATTCTTCTTCAATCATTTTTAATCAATTTCACACAGAATCTCGAGTCAACCACCTGTTTACATAATAAATAAACAAGTTTGAAGTATGGCTGTCATCAAAGTCAAAGAGTGCTGCCGTCAGTGGTGGTTTTGCTAACTAACTTTTTTTTACGGCGTACAACAATGAACTCATTTTTTTACTGTAAAAAAATAGATCACTTCTAACTAGTGTGTTATAAAATATGAACATTTTAGTACGCTTGAAGAAAAAAATATTTTTATATATTTTAGGCAAAAGCATAAATATAAATAAATATTAAATAAATATACATAAAATAAATATTAAATAAATATAAAATTTATTTTATATTTATAAACTAGGGGTGCTTATCAAATCCAGGCCTGCGGAGGGGCTAAAATTAGGCATTTTTTGCCCAAAAATAACTAAACACTCCTTCAAAACTGACTTCTGTAGCTAACCACACCCCCTAATAACTTCTGGACCCCTTCTTTTCCTGGGTAAAACCCAATTAATTGTTTTCTGTTTTTAGGGAAGTACGAGTACAGCATCAAGAGGAGATGGTGGAAGAAATGGCGGCAGAAGTGACGTTTCTACCGTTGACACCAGTAACCCATATTATCCCTTTTACCCCACCAGAGGACCACAAGGACCTCGTGGTTATCCTGGCCCTCCTGGAACACCAGGAGAAGCCGGAACTAAAGGAGAACCTGGAAGAAACGGACTTTCTGGAACCGGTGGAATTCCTGGACCACCTGGACATGTTTTTATGATTCCAGTAAGAACCTTTTTTTTTCAAAATACACATTACACACATCGAAAATAATTATAAGTACATTTAAGTTTTTCAAAAGGAACGAAAATGCTTTCTTATGAGTTAAAGAAGGGAATCAAATTTTTCTACATGCCTACCTGCTAAATTTAGTTTTTTGTTATAGCTTAATGCGCAAGGAAACGAAAAAGGACCCGATTCTCAAACGGAAGCTTTTAGGCAAATGTTATCACAACACATGGTAAGTCATAGTATTAAAATTCAATTTAATATGCCTAGTACTAAAATTTAGGGACCCTAAATAAAATGAGTAAGTCACTATGTCACTATTACAATACAATTTTTAAATCTATAGTCCCAAAATATATTTTATACGTCCTTGTCTCTAATTAATCTGTTTTAAATGTAAACATTCTACTATAAATGTGACACAGACTATACATAAATTCTAACTGCATGCGTCGACACTGTGTCGATGCAGGCGTACAATGTGATGCACCTTAAGTCGATACGTAATCGACGGTGGCGCTGAACATGTTAAAATTTCGCTCCCTTATGGAACAAATTATACATTTTTACTAAAATTTTAGATGGCCATGAGAGGCGTCGAGGGGCCCATGGGATTAACAGGAGTGGCAGGACCCCAAGGACCTACAGGACCCGAAGGTGTTAAAGGAGAACCGGGAGAAATTGGAGAACCAGTAAGTAATATTAAAAAAAAAATAAAGAAAATAGTAGTGGCATATCAAACAGAAGAGAAAATTAGAACAAAAAGTCAGGTCTCAGTCTGAATTCGAACCCCACACTAATATTTTCTTTTATAATTATTTACGGACATCAAATTTATTTCTTATATATAAAAAAAATTCAAAATAAAAATAACAAAATCTTGTTTTCCAGAAAATCATGTTCAAAGTTTTTCATCATCCCTTCGCTTTTACATTTTTGTAATTATTTTGTCCAGAAATGCTGAACCACTTTTTATTGCACATTACTTTTTTAAAATATGTTTTTTCGGCTTGTTGATTTATAACCAGAAAAATTAAGAAGGTTTAACCAAATAATATTTAAATTTAAACCAACGTGCATTATAACTATAATATTATTACCATATATATGGTTATATACATATGATATATCATATATGTTACTATTAAATCTTACCTTTATTATGCTTCCTTAATAAAATAAGAATATTTGTTTTGAAATAGTTTTTTAATGTTTAAATATGGGTATAAGGGTAGTAAGTACTCAGCGCACCGTAAAACATGAGTATGTCAAACTTGATTATTGGGTTATTGGGTTGGCAGACTAACATCTCTACTCTAAATTTCTCTACTCCCTAACATCCCTACTCCATAACATCCCTACTCCACAACAACTCTACTCCGTAACATCTCTACTCCATAACATCTCTACTCCGTAACAACTCTACTCCACACTATATGCACTTTATTAGCCACTTAATAATAAATGAGCAGATCAAAGAACAAAGAATCTTCTTCTTATAGATTATTTTATTTTTTTCCTAGAAAACGTTTATCTTTAAATGTAAATCTAGAACAATCATAAATGAAATATTCTAAAATGACCGCGTACTCTTAATATGCACTAATATGTAAGTAATTAATAAACTGAATTCATTTTTGACAGTGACTTAGCATGACAAATATTCTTTTGAGTTAAGACAAGTGGCTAATCGAGTGTCTATAGTGTGGAGTAGAGTTGTTACGGAGTAGAGATGTTATGGAGTAGGGATGTTATGGAGTAGAGTTGTTGTGGAGTAGGGATGTTATGGAGTAGGGATGTTAGGGAGTAGAGAAATTTAGAGTAGAGATGTTAGTCTGCCATTGGGTTTTGACGTTATTCGGTGCATTTCAGATCACCCTGGAGTAAAATAGATTTCCCTATATGGGACTATGGGACAAGTATGTCATTTTACGTGGGTCGGTAATTGTAGGGCTCTGTTTAATTTCATTGACGTAGGAACAGGGCTCAGGGGGTCCGAGATTAAAATTTGCCGACTCAAAATAAAAGAAAAAATTTAGACTTCAAGTTATGACTAAAATAAAAGTTCACCATCCTCTATGTTGTTAAATATTTTTTACCACCCCCCTTGGAACGCCCCTGCCCTAGCTACCTAGGTACATTACACACTGTGCATGGGTTATTTAAAAGAATGCAGTATATGTATACTGCCCTACTACGCTAGAAAGCCGTAACTCCAATTTTTGTGGATTTTTAATTAACCTTACACTTAATTGTACATTTCCATGGGCTATTTATTAAACCAATCAAATTTGAGTAAATAGTTTTATGTATGCAGTTATAAACTTATGAAAATTGCAGTATCTCCAAAATAAGGGACTATTACTAAGTTAAAAGGCAGTAACTCCAAATAAGTTTTTTATTATGAAAGAAAATATTAGTGGCATATCATATAAACAGTTTTTTATTACCTAATATATTAAAATAAAATTAGAACAATGTAAAGCATTAACAAAACACTTTCTTTTTGCATTATTATAGCTTTTGTATGACGCTAGGTTTTCTGGAAATAGCCAAAAAAAAACTGCTACCAACAAAATAATACTTTGTCTTTGTCCATTAAAACAATTATTTTGGGAAACAAAAAAAAAATATTTTTTTTTTATTTTTTTTTGTTTGAAAAATTTGTCTTTTCATTTTTTCAAAAAAAATTAATTTTTTTTATTTTTTCAAAAAAAGTTAAAAAATATTTTTTCGAAAAACTAAAAAAAATAAAAAATAAATGTTTTTGAAAAAACTTGTTTTTACCCTGTTTTACTCCCTTACCCCACACGAATTTTATCAAAAACAATCCCAGCCCAGAACTTTCGATAATCAACCTATGGTCCAAATTTAAAGTCTTTAGCTCAAGGCGTTGTCGAGTGATCGTGGTCACAAATTTTTGGACAGAAGGATAGAGAGACAGACCGAGACACAGATTTTTTTTGACGGAAATCATGTTTTTTGGATACAAAAGGTCGACAAACGTGAAAAAAAGCAATACAAATTTTTCAGACTTTCCTTGGGGAAAGTAAAATTTATTTTTAAAAGTAAATTTAAAAATATATTTTTTTATTTTTGGGTTTTTTTTCTCTTTATCTTGTTACATACTGATTTTTAGTTTATCATTCCTAAAAATTTTGACTACGAGATACTAAACTAAAAAGCAGTAAGTGCCATTTTTTTATTTAAATAAATAATTAATGATTGCGTACTTGTGTTATAATAAAGGCACTTTAAACCTAAAGTTATACAGCCACTTTCTCGATTCTAGCTATAACACAAGGGAGTGGCTACCCTGATAGCACCAAAACCTTCTAAGAATATTCTTAAAATAAATAGCCGGAAGTACAGCATGCTTCTTAGAAGCATGTCTATTTTGCTCAGGATATTCTAAGAACGATTAAAGAAATGCAAAGGATACCGTTTTTATCGTGCTGGGAGTTCCTAAGACGGTTCTGAAAAGCCTCTGCATCAAATAAGAATGTTTTAAGAAGCATGTTAAGAATATTCTTAGAAGTAGGTACATGTACTTTTAAGAATATTCTTAGCATGCTTCTAAAAATATTCTAATTTGATGCATTTAAGTAATAATATTGAATATTGCGCATGCGCAAACAAAGTAGGTAGGCGTTTCTGAATTCTGCATTAATGTAGTTTTTCTCTTTCTTTCAATTTTATTTTATAATACTCTATCCTTTTTATGGAGTGATATCATAAATTTGGACATGGCGAAAATTTTTACATCTTTGTGATAAACCTAATAATTAAACTATATAAAAATCTTTAGATATAGCATCCATCAGGTAAGATTCATATGGGATATGCAGTTTTACTGTGAAAGTAAACTTTGTACCACACATAAAAATCATGCGCCACACAAAAATCCAATGTTTAGAGAAAAAAATAGTAAATAATTATCATTTCAAAAAGTAATAATTTTAATTTTTTGTCTAAAACTATATAATAATGACTTTATGTCTAAAAATACATCCATTTCAACTACTACTACGGTAAAACTTATGTTATTAACTACAATTTTAAGAATATTTGTAATTCTAACCTAATAAAATTAAAATAATATAACGCCATATTACTATTCTAAAAACATTCGCATTAGAATATTTTAAGAATATGTATTTGAGCATATTCTTAGCAAAATACTCTAATCATGCTTAGCATGTGCACTATAGCATTATTCTAAAAATATTCCCATTAGAATATTTTAAGAATATGTATTGGGAATATTCTTAGCAAAATACTCTAATCATGCTGAGAATGTTTAGAGTAGAAGCACTTATGCTACTACAGCAGTGCACCTTTTAAGAACATGCTTAGCATGTTTACAGCATTATGCTAAGAACCTTTTCAAGGGAACGATTAAAAAACCTTCTTAGGATGAAGTGTGTTATCAGGGTAAGACGATTTACTGTTTTTGCCATTATCTAAGTTTTATTAAATATGGAGTTGCTGCTTTTTAGGGTAGTAGGGCAGTATATAAATAGATAAAAATAAATATATATATATATATATATATATATATATATATATATATATATATATATAAAATTTATATATAAATTTAATGACTTCAAAGTAAAAATAATGTTCCTAGCTATCACAGTATTTTCAGGCGTGGGGTGATTTCATTCTAACATTAAACAATTATTTCTCAGAAATCACATCACCTTTAAAGAACACTTGGTCATTAAAAATAAAACCAACATTTTAGTAATTTTTTTACTTAGGACAACACATAAAATACAAAAAAATAGTATTATCATTTTTTTTTCAAAATATTACTCTACAGAGCCTACATTCAATGAATAAATGTGATAAAAAGTGATAATTTCAAAATATACTTTTATTATAGAATTAAACTTACCTCACCATCTTTCGCACACTCTGCCATTGCTAGTAAGGCAGACCGAATATCCTTACTCTATGCTAGTACTGAGCAAAGTGCTGGTCACTAAGTCTTAGTGTCTAAGATTCTTAATGACTAAGAGAACAAACAAAAAGGGCCGATATTATCACTACGGTATACCGCGGTTCCTATAAGAAATAATATGTTTAATACCGCACATATTATACATGTATACATGTATATAGTTATCCGCATGAAAAAAAGTCTCCGACGGAAGGGGGAGGGTCACATATAGTGTTTTAAAGCTGCTCAAATATATCCCATTAGTAACTTATAGTTAAGTATTGATATCACTGTTCTTTTTGGCTATAATATTTGTTGAACATCTGTGCTCAGGGCCATAGCTAAGGAAGGTAAAGAGGGAAAGGGTCAGAACTGGTGCCCCTCCTGACAAAAAAAGTGGCGACTAAAAAGCGGTCGGACTTTCATGAATTAAGTTAGTGACAAGCCATTTTTTTTTATTTTGTTTAAATTCTAAGTTTAACAATCTCAAATTTAAAAAAAAATGCAAGAAACTTTGTAAGCAATGGTCAGGCGGCCGCTGATCTGGAAAGTAATGGTAAACGATCATCTCATAATGCTTGTGGCCCTTCTTCGGCCCAACTTAAAATATCATTGGCAGATATCGCCAAAAAGTAAAAAAAGACGGGATTTTCCAGAAAAAGACACGTGCCCCGGACTTTTCTAAAAAATTGTCGTTTTCTACAGTCCTGAACTTAATGTAGATAATTATTAACAATAGTTATATAATTATAGTTATAGAATTATAGTTATAACTGTTGCGTGGTTAATGTTTTCTTCTAATTAAAATATTTTTAGGGGCCAAGAGGCCCTGTCGGACCGCTGGGTATGATAGGACGTGAGGGCCGCAGAGGTAGACCAGGTAGAGATGGTGAAAGAGGTCTTACTGGCCCTCCAGGTAATAAAGGGGAACAGGGTTTAATTGGAATGCCAGGCTTACCTGGAGATAAGGGAGAAAGAGGAGAACATGGAGTTTCAGGAGAAAAGGGACTACCAGGACATGACGGTATGCAAGGAGAAGAAGGACCACCAGGAGTTCCAGGGCTTACAGGAGAAATGGTAATTATTACCTAATTAATTTAATTAAATTAGGGATCTTTAAAATAAAAGCATTTATATATAAGATGAAGTGGGGTTAATATGTATATTATCACACTTGTTCCAGAGACGTATGGAAGCGGCCAATTTATATTGCACTTTCTTCAGATGTGGAAAAACCACCAGATTAAAAAAATTAAATGGTACACTGGTAATAAATATTACGAATAAAAAAACATTTTGGATTTATTAAAAATGTTAACATTTAATATTAGAAGAGCCCAAAGACTACACTTCACAGCTGCAGTTTTTGCACTAAATTCAGGCTTATGTTATTAGGCTCAAAGTACTTTTGCTCAGATACCATATATGTGCCATTACCCCACTCCATCTTACAAATATTCAGCACTATTAAAACATATTTTTGCATTTTTGAAAGACCTAATATTTTAGGGTCCACGAGGATTTTCCGGCCCAAGAGGTATTCCAGGTTTACCAGGGCCACCAGGTATACCCGGTAGTGAAGGTCCTCCAGGAAGTAAAGGCCATCCAGGCCCTACTGGACAACCAGGTTCGCCTGGACAACCCGGATCACCTGGTGCTACAGGACCAACAGGTCCTCAAGGATTGTTAGGTCCACCAGGTATTATGGTAAGTTTTAAATGTTATAATTGAACATAGAACTTAAAAAAAAGCCGGAGTAGCTTATCCGCCATGTATATAAGTATTGATATTTATGCACAATTTAAAATAAAGAGAGATCTGTTCGATTAATTTTTGTAAAAAAAAATCCTTTCCAAATTACTTCTTATTCGAAAATTCCACTCTGTATACAATAAAAAATGTATTTTAGGGTCCCATGGGTAAACCGGGAATTCCTGGTCTTCCAGGTGCTGAAGGTCTTCCCGGAAACAGCGGTGTTCCAGGAAGCACCGGACCAAAAGGAGAAATGGGACCTCCAGGTCCTCAGGGATCTATTGGCTTTCCAGGAGCACGAGGTGTTAAAGGCGATGAAGGTAAACGTGGAGCTCTTGGGGAGAAAGGCGAAAAAGGTGAAAGAGGATTGGAAGGAGAAAAGGGAGAGCCTGGAATTAAAGGAGACGTGGGATTACAAGGACCTCAGGGAATACCTGGATTGGAAGGTCCTGAAGGCCCAAAGGTAATACAATATATTTGAGTTTTTAACTTTTTATAGTATAAAATATTTATAAGGATTCCAAATGAAAGTTACCATTTTAAGATTTGATATTAGAATGGTTTTATGAAAATTGATCCTTTTAGGATATAAAGACAAGAAATAGAAATAATATGTAAAATATAGCCATAACGTCAAGATATAATTTTAAGTGTTGACATATAGTCAAAGAAATTAATAGAAGTACTAGTACCCACCGTACTCAACAAAATAAACTTAAGGGTTTTTGAGAAAAGTCTTCTGAATAATAATTTTGTAACCTCTGTATTTTGACATACTATTTATTTATTTATTTTGACCTTGTATATAATAAATTTAAGGGTTTTGACGGCCCAAGAGGGGAAACAGGACAAACTGGTCCCGCAGGCGAAAAAGGCAAGGTCGGTTTACAAGGCTTCGCCGGATATCCAGGATCTAACGGTGAAAAGGGAGACAAAGGAGCCACGGGACGTGCAGGACAAGCCGGAGACAAAGGTGATAGAGGAAATCCAGGAGCAGTAGGCGAAAGGGGAGAAACTGGCCCCAGAGGATTTAGAGGTTATAGAGGAAAACGGGGCCAGGACGGTTTACAAGGAACGAAAGGCGATACGGGACAGCCTGGACCTCCTGGTCCATCAGGAGAAGTTGGCCCACCAGGTGCTGAAGGACCTAGAGGATTAATTGGGTCAATAGGTTCACCAGGAAATAACGGAAAGGATGGAGCTCCAGGTCCATCAGGAGAAAGAGGACCACCGGTAAGTAAAGCAATATAGTAACTGTATATTATTCTGCTGTATACTGTATTTTTTTTCAAAACATGTAATAATTATAGCAGACTATCCTGCTAATAATAGTCAAACGACTTAATTTAAGATTTATTTACACTTATGTAACAAATAACATTCTTACTAAACAGTGTTTAGTAAACATTAATAATTAATAATAGTTTTGCTTTGTATTGATCTAAACTCGGATCTAAATAAATTAAAATTGTGTATTTTAGGGCGAACCAGGGGCTGAAGGAAAAACAGGACCACCAGGAGTTGTAGGTCCTCAAGGGCCTATGGGAGAACCAGGTCCTGTAGGTGAAGCTGGTATACCTGGACTACCTGGTATACCTGGAGAAGCTGGTTTACCGGGAGAAGCAGGAAAGGAAGGAGCAACAGGACCAGCCGGTCCGTCAGGAAAACCCGGACCACCTGGAGAAACTGGACTTCCTGGATTTCCTGGAGAAAGGGGACTGCATGGATTATCTGTATGTATATAATGAAACATCGATTAACGTTCCTAACGTATAAAAATTAATTCTTTTTAGGGATTACCTGGTGTAAAAGGAGATTCAGGTCCACCTGGCTCTTCTGGACCAACAGGTGATAAGGGGGCCCAAGGAGAGCCAGGCAAAGATGGTGCTCCAGGTCCTGAAGGGCGTAACGGACCTCCCGGCTCACCTGGACCAGGTGGAGCTAAGGGGGAACGCGGTGAACCTGGTCCAATCGGAGTTAGTGGTAGAGATGGTTTGCCTGGGCAAAGAGGACTTGCTGGTGCACCTGGCCCGGTCGGCCCACCTGGTGAAGATGGTGATAAAGGTGATATAGGACCCCCTGGAGAAAAAGGATTTAAAGGTTCCCGAGGAGAACCAGTAAGTAATTTTATTAAATTCAATTTTAAAAAAATAACTAATTTTACTTAAAGTTTTAAAAGTATTTTTTTAAGGAAATTTAAAATGTACGGGACAATAAGTACATTTCTTAAATAGGGTTTATTGTAACTTCTAGTAAACAATTATTAATTAGTTAGTTTAAAAATTTAAATTTTGCTTTTAGGGACCCGTTGGTAGTACAGGCCCACAGGGCATTCGAGGAGAAATAGGACCCACTGGACCTAGTGGAGAAAAAGGTCCTCCGGGAGAAATGGGTCGTCAGGGTCCAAAAGGAGAAGAAGGTCCAAATGGATTGCCCGGTCTTGCAGGTCAACCGGGTCCTCAAGGTTTACCAGGACCATCAGGAATCAAAGGAGAAATAGGAGATTTTGGGCAAAAAGGACCACCAGGACCAGCAGGTACGCCAGGTGAACAGGGAGAAAAAGGTCCAAGAGGTGTTGAAGGTTTAATGGGGCCTCTGGGTCCTGAAGGGTTACAAGGACATAAAGGAGATGCAGGATTGCCAGGACCTATTGGACCGCCAGGAAAAGAAGGAAAAACGGTAAATACCCGGACAACATTCATAAACTCATATAGGCCTCATGAGAGCATCATGTTATGATTTCCACGTTTTGTAATCATACGAACATCATAATGAGCACATCTCATGATTTTGTGATCATGTTGTGAGTTTGTTATGAGGTGTATACATTTAACGTTAAATCATTAAATGATGTCATAATGATTTCCACGTGAAATAGCAAATGTTGCCCGGGACTCGATTGAGAACGATTGCCGAATAGTACAGGCTCCTGTAATGTTTCAATTTCAGTGCACTTGACAGCGTTATGCGATAGGTGGAGCCACATGTTATTTTCTACCACTAACTAAACTTTTTAAACGAATAAAGGAATACTGGTATTAAAATGCAGCTGTCTTTATAAAGATATACTACTGGTAATAACTAGTAATTAACTTACTGGTCAGCTAATTCGATACACATTATCGGATTGGTATGGTGAGCCGTAGATATCTGGAGGCTTTAGTCTAGAGGAATTAGTGACCCAGTCACCTTGGAGAACATTCCCACTGGGAGGTTCCCAGTGGGAAAATCCCGGTGTCCTCAAGTTGTTGAAAATGGATTTATGTGGGGGTGTATGTCTAGGGGGGGTTGATTTTTTTTTCTTTATATTTATCTCTTCGCGTTTTCAAGATATGAGCAAAAAGGTGTGTTTCTTTTTTTTTAATTTTAAATTTCGCGGTTAATTTAAAGATTGCGCATGCGCATTCCGTAGACCGCTGCTAGATCTTCATGACATGATCTCGTAATGATTTTACAATGAGGAGTCATCTGTATGCGTTCATGAACTCAGAGAAAATCATTACATGAAGTCATAATGACTTCCACGTGAAATAGCAAATGTTGTCCGGGTAAATATGTATAATCTAACTTTTAAGATAGCTTAATAATTATAATTATTATTATTGGTTTAAACCAAACTTTAGAATAATTTTTTTAAAAAGAGACTTCATATAAATATGTCTTTAGACATAGCTTAAAACCCAAGTAAAAGTTTATTATTAATTAATATTGGTTTAAACCAAACTTCACAAAAAATGTTTAAAAACATAAAACACAATATAATGTATATTGTTGTCCTATAAAAGACCCCCATATCTCCATTTATAGCATACCAGCATTTTCAAAATATTACACCGAGTTGACGTGAAAACGTTGCTATGCGGGGGATACGGGGGTCTTTCATAGTGCGGCAGTATACATGTGTTATTTTATTTAAAAAAATAGTAAATTGTTTTAGGGTGAGCAAGGACTTCAAGGACAGAAAGGAGAAGAAGGTAAAGCTGGACTGCAAGGACCTCCAGGTCCTAGGGGTCTTGTTGGAACAGAAGGAAGTAAAGGCTCAGCTGGACCTCCAGGTTTTCCTGGATCACCCGGAGAGCCTGGATTGACGGGTCTGAAAGGTGATACTGGAAAGGATGGTGACGATGGAAAACAAGGAGAGCAAGGACAACAAGGTGAACGAGGATCTACAGGTCCTATGGGGCCACCTGGACCACCAGGGAGACCTGTAAGTACAAAAATAAAAATTCTCCTGCCAATAAGAAAACAAAATAATTTTTACAAAATATACAAAAGAATATTATCAAATTATATTAGTGTCCTTCGATTATACAATTAATAAACAAATATCAGGACTAGGACTTTAAATAAAAACACTTATACCTTTTTTGTATTATTACATAAGGTCTTTTTCTCTCTTTTAGCTTGATAAAGTCTTAATTAAAGACGAAACGTCGCTAGTGCATATATTTATAAAACTTAGTGTTTTTATTTAAAGTCCTAGTCCCGATATTTGTTTATTAATTATACAAAAGAATTTTGACAAAAATTCAATTTTTTATATTTTTTAGAATAAAATATACGAAATTTGCATTAAAGTTTTTAATTATATCTATTTTTTTATTTTTTTTAAGGGTCCTGAAGGCGCTGCTGGATTACAAGGAAACACAGGTTTGCCAGGAGAGAAGGGAGATATTGGGCAAATAGGTGCTCCTGGATTACAAGGGCAACCTGGTTCTCAAGGAAATCCTGGTCCGCAAGGAATGCCAGGATTAAGGGGATCCCCAGGACCATCAGTAAGTTGAACATTATTATTTTCAAATCTTTATATTTTAAAATGGCAGAAAATTTTAAAAATAATATGAAAATTGAGAAGTGCGGAATAAATATAGCATAATAGCATATATTATATGAGGTACTCATAGGATAGACGGACAAAAATATAAGGAAAGTTATTCAGAATGTAACAAGAAAAATTTGTAAAAAAAATATCTCCGGTAATTTCTAACTACTTGGAAAACCATCGTATAATTATTATATTATTATACTATAATATTCTTCTAGCACTTAGTTATGTAAAGAGTATGTTATTACCCAACTATTAATATACAGGGATATACAGATCAAAAACTGGCATGCCAAAATTTAAGAAAGTTCCTATAAAGGTTGGTCCGGAAAAGAGCCCTAAGGAAGCTACGGCCCTTTAAAACTGTAATAAAAATAAGGTTTTTAATTAATAACTCTGGTACCCTTTAAGCTAGAGCGACGAGCTTGTATACTAGTTTAACAAGGGCAATAAGTTTATGTTAATTTATTTTTTTTTTAATTTATCCAGAGGCGTGCCTAGACGAACAAAATATGTAAGGCTTAACACATTTTTGTCCCTAACTTTTTTATATAATAATAATAATATTTTTTAATTTTTTAAACATTTTTTTTTTTGGGTTAAAATAGGGTTGAAAATGGGTAATTTTGTTAAAATTTCCCTAATAAATCAAACAATTTTTTTTAAAATTACTAATTTCATGATGAAAAAACTTAAATTATACTTTTAAACTGATTTTAATTGACATAAATAAAAATTTACAAAAAAAACTTAAAAAGTCCAAACCTAGCACAAAAAATTAAAAGCTTAAAAAAAAACTGTTTAAAAAAATAAAAAATATACAGTCCAATAGAGAATTTTATTTGCTTTAAAATGATGTATATGCTAAAAGATCTAAAAACGCCAATGTCAAAAATTATGGACAGAAATTTTTATTGAAACACGTCGGCCCTTGTCGCTTAAAGTCTACATTTATCTCACAAGCACTGAAATTGGCTTTTTTAGATTATATAATTTTGAAAAAAATTAGTTCGGCGGTATAAATCAAAATACGGAAAGAGTGACATTGGCCCTTTTAGAACCAAGCCATAGAATTGTAAATCTATAGTTGCGCCTTCGCCATAATTGTAAAAATCAAACCAGAAAAACATTTTATTAGTAAAATGTTTTTTTTTTAATGTTAGGTAGGTACTACTCCCTTTTATCCACGACCCACTTATATTCATGTTTTCTGCAAACCCAGTTGATACAGTTTTTATAGATTAAGATCCAAAAAAATAATTTTATCCAATACATACAGATAATGAGACAATTACCAGCTTTATTTTAAATAGATAAACTCAATAATAACCCCTGCGTGGCTTTTACTTTATTAAGTGGATAATTATTTATTTTACCCACTCAACTGTCACTTGTTAAATTTTTTTCTTGTAAATGTCATTAAAATTTTTAATAAAAATATGAATTTCTAAGCTATTTATTGGATAAAATCTTGTATGGCACTCATGGGTAAACCGATATTGCCCTCTCAAAAATTAACCTGCGAGGCGTCAGCCTAGTCTCATGGGCAATATCTTACTTTACGCACTAGTACCATAAATAACTATTTCACTTTATAATTACATATGTAATATGTTAAGCCATATGGCTTAACTTTTTTTAATTATTGGTTTACGTTGTTTTTTTTGTAGGTTCGGTGTTTTTTATGCTAATGAGAATACATTTTTGATAAAAAAAAATAAAGGACTATAGTGTTGTATTAAACACTATATTTTCGTATTAAATGTACCTCGTGTCCGTCATTGTCGCCAAAGGCTTTTTGTGAGGGACATGATCGTGTCGCATTCGAATGTCTGTCTGCCCAATGTGTTAAGTTTTACTATTTTTAGAAATAATATATTTTTAATAAACATGTTAATTTAGGGCGAAACTGGTCCACCAGGTAACCCAGGAACTGTTGGCCAAAATGGTAAAATAGGAGAAACCGGGCCAAGAGGTCAGAAGGGAGACAGGGGCAGAAGAGGACCTAAAGGTCATAGAGGTGAAGTAGGCCTTAATGGACAAAAAGGAGAATCTGGCGAAAAGGGCGATAAAGGCGAACGTGGTGACAGAGGACTAGATGGGCCGAAAGGAAATTCGGTAAATAATTTTCAAGCATATAGCTTAAATCATCCTCGAATTTTGCTTATAAACACTTCCCAAATAGAAAAAAAAAAGTTTTGCACAAATTTAAAACACATTTAGTATACTTGGTATACCAAATAATATTTGGTAAAAATATTATGTTACACTTTTAGCATAGAAAAAAATGTTAATACTATTTTTTTATCTAGGGTCCGGTGGGGCCAATTGGACTTAAGGGCAATGACGGACCAGCTGGACTACCAGGATTAGAAGGTGGAATGGGGCCTAAAGGACAAGATGGAGTTGCTGGAAATAAGGGAGAACCAGGTCCTTCAGGACCACCAGGTCCACCCGGAGCTCCAGCTGAGATGCCATTATTACCACCCGAGTTGTTGTTTCAACGGGAGAATACGGACAAAGGAAGAACCAGGCGTAGTGTTGAAGATTTAATGTAAGTAAAACTCCTTTAGTTATAAAGTTTAACTCTTAACTAAGGTATAAAGTATTTATTCACTAATTAAAATTCCCACAAATACAGATTTATAGATTCAGCTAGTGCATTCAGTCCCTGTGAATTTGTGTAAACTATAGTTATAGTTTGGACTACTATCTTGCATAATTGGACGGACTATACCCTGGTAGAAAAGTACATAAATCCAACTTAACATAACATTAGATTAGTGACATTTTTATGTTTAGTCTTAAACGTTATACAAAAACGTTATAAAATATATAAATCTAACCTTAAAAACTAACGTTTGACAAAAACGTTATAAAATACATAAATCTAACGTTAGTTTCTCAACTAAATTCTAACCTTTTTCTAACCTTATTCTAACTTTAAATATTTTTTAAAATTCCATTATTAATACGTAAGCTATAGTAGAAAATACTCATTTCATACAGCTATGTGCCTAGGTTTGATAATTATTTATTATTTCTATAATAAGTTTAAAAAAATATCCCCCAAAAATCAAAATTATAGTAAGTCAGGCAACGCTGTAATATAATTGAAAAAATATTTTAAGATTCTGAATGTATAAATAAATATTAACTAACTAAATATAAAGTTTTTCTGAGAGGTAAACGTATTTATCGAAGTATAACAGCATATTACACGAAACATTGGTTAAAGAGGAGTATATAGTTTATACGTAGTCAATGCACGAAATATATTTAGGGTCACCTAAAAAGATGGCTATTTTATAAATAAATGTAACGAAATTATGTTTAAAAATATTATGATCGCTAAAATACATTAAGATTTATTTATATGAATAAATTTGTCTCCAGCTGCCATTTTATGATGCAGGTAGAAATTTCCTAGTTGGCCACGCCCCCTCCGAAAGTTAGAGATTAAACGTACTTCCCAGGCAACCACAAGATGACGGATCACGTCTTTATCACGTGAGAAAGACGTCGAAAAGGGGGTCAAGTCGCAAGCTGCCCAAAATATGACCTAAATGAAACGTCATACGGTGCTCAAAAAAAAAACGTCGCTTCAGTAACGTTTTTATCACGTCAAAAAATAGTCAGACAAGTGACGTCAACAAATAAATAATTAGAAGTACTTGTATTTGAGTATTTGACAAAAAGACGTCATGTCATATCAATTTTTAAATATATTTTTTTTTAATGAAATTGTGATGTAAGAAGCAAAATTGTTATTAGAATTATGGCTGTAAAGAGATATGAAGAAGAGGAGAAACTATGGAAATGGAGTGGAGCGCGAAGAAAGTAATTTATAAATTTTATGTAAAAATCAATCAAAATTGGAACTGCAGTTTTTTTTTTTCAAAATTAATGGAGAGCCCCTCGCACAAGCCAAGAGCTTATTTGGGGCTCTCCATGCCTATGTAACACTATAAGAAATAAACAAAGTATGTAGGTATTTCTAATTATTTATTTATTGACATATGTAAGAACATATATTCATATAATAGAAAAATAATGCTTTTTTTCCTATTTACTTTTTACTGTCGCAACTAGAATTTTGTTACGTATCCATTTCTCACATTATATATATATTTTTTAATTATCTTTAAGCATTTATTACAATTAAAAGTCAATAAATAAAAAAACTCATGTAATTTTGACTTTATCGATAAGATATATTCATATGAAATAGGTTTTGTAGTTATACTTGAAATTTTCAATTATGGCGCGTTATTCCGACAAGCCTATTTGCTGAACCTATTCTTCTCCAGCCAAACTTTATTTTTAAAATAAAAGGATAAAATCTTTTATAGATAAAAACAAGTAAGTAACTGGAAATTTTATTTAAAAATAACATTAGACGGTTTCGGTATGGGGTTATTTTATTAGTGGGTACATAATTAAAAAATTTTATTTGCACGTTTATCACGTTTCATCCACGTCGAAAAGATCACGTTTCATCCACGTCGAAAAGAACACGTTTCATTCACGTCGAAAAGATCACGTTTCATCCACGTCGAAAAGATCACGTTTCATGCACGTCAAAAGATCACGTAATTGTGGTGGGACTTATTCACGTGATTTTAACGTCAATAAAACGTCATTTGGAAACGTGATTCCAGGCATCGGGTGACGTTTTTTTCACGTTTCTGTAACGTGATTTGGTTGCCTGGGTTATAACGTAATTCTAACTTAAAAATATAACGTTAGATTAACGTTTGTAACTAACGTTTGATTCTAACGTTAAAAAGCGGGACATTTGCACATATTTTATAACGTACTTTTATACAGTTGTCTAAAGTTAGAAAAACGTTATTCTAACGTTAAATTTCTACTAGGGTAGTTTTTTATATAACTAACTTTTAGAAGTGAATAATTAATAATTATAATTATTAATTAAACATATATGTCTAATAAAATACAAAATCTTTTTTTTCCCGGGCAGTAAATTTTACTCATTGAATAAATATCTATTTTCAGTTCTGAATATGAAGATGAAATAGAAACATCATCGAAGAAAAGTGAAACAAATGAAGAAAACAATACTATAGAAAAAGATGATCTAAACCATAAATTCTTGGACATGTACAGTACAATATATGCAATGCGAACAGATTTGGAAAGGACGCGAAAACCTGTAGGAACCAGAGAAAATCCTGTGAGAAGTTGTAGGGATTTGTATTATGGACATCCTCAATTTAGTGATGGTAAGAACTCAGTTTAAAAGTTTCTTCTTCCTTCTTCCTTTTTTTTGGCCTTTTCTCAGTGAGATAATTAGCCAGATCCCACTTAGTTACTCAATTCACCAAGAGTGGTTCTTGTCTGGCTTTTTGTCATGCCCACTCCTGTTTTGATTATAGAAAATTTCCAGTCTTCTGTAAGACCTTTTCTTTTTCTTTTCCTTCTTCCCCCTTCGTGTTTACTGTTGGTTCTGTTAGCTGTTGCCAAGGCAGTTTTTTCTAATTAGTAATTATATTTGCGCATGCGCTAGTACATAAAAAATTTTGGTTTGGAAAAGTGGATAAAAATTAATATTTTTGCGATAAACTAATTAACTAATTTTAGGTTGGTACTGGATCGACCCAAATCTTGGAATGAAAGATGATGCGATATACGTATACTGCAACATGACTGCAGAAGGTGAAACATGTGTCTTTCCAGACATCCATAGTTCAAATATGCCTAATATTCCTTGGCGTAAGGAAGGAGCCAAAAAGGAATGGTACTCTAACCTAAGAGGAGGATTTAAGGTGGGTAAATAGTAAATTACATTTGTAATCACTCTCTGAAAATAAAATACCTTTTTTTCTGTTTGTTTGTCCGTAACTTTTAAAAAATATGCCGTGCGTGTCAAAAGTCTGCCCCCGTTTTAACTTTTGAACGGATTAAGATATTAACTTGAAATTTTAAACACCTAAATAATTGTTGGTATATTTTGGTATATTTTTGTGTATTTGATATGTTTAGGTGGCACAATGGAGGCAAGGGACAAGGGGGGATTTTTTTTAATGGAAAAGGGGTCGTGTGACACATTATTTTAAAGTTAAAAAAATGTCAATATTACCAATTGTAGAGCGGGTACGCAAATCGGGATAAATCCATATACACCGAATTGGAGTAAATCGTGAAAATGTTGTCACGTTAGATCCCTTTAAAATTTTATCTTCTTCATCTTAGTGATGACATTTTTAAGAAGTTATAATAATCAATTTTTTTGTGAATTTACTGTAAGCCATTTGGATGTTATAAAAAAAACTATTTTGGATTTAACCCGGTATGATTGATCTCTCTAAATTTATCATAATTTGCTTCATTCATGTATAGATTTATGTCTGTTTGAAAACCGTATTGCTGTTATATTTTTTAATTTATTTTATCCAATACATACAGATAATAAGACAATTACCAGCTTTATTTTAAATAGATAAACTCAATAAGAACCCCCGCGTGGCTTTTACTTTACTGAGTGAATAATTATTTATTTTATCCACTCAACTGTCACTTGTCGAATTATTTTCTTGTAAATGTCATTAAAATTTTTAATAAAAATATGAATTCCTAAGCTATTTATCGGATAAAACCTTGTATGGCACTCATGGGTAAACCGATATTGCCCTCTCGAAAATTAACCTGCTTGGCTGACGCCTCGCAGCTTAATTTTCTCAGGGTCAATATCTTACTTTACCCACTAGTACCATAAATAACTATTTTTCACTACCAGCCTAAAACCACATCTTTATTACTGTTCTTTTCTTTGGTAGAAATATTATTTCTCTACCTATGACGTCAGAGGTTCTAAAAATAATGAAATTGCACCATGGTCTCGACCATGGTTAATAATGAATTTTTATTCAGCTGTTTTGGCATCTGACGTTTCACTTAATTATTAAATCACATTGCTATTTACAAGTGTCTTTAGGCACCAAATTTATTTATTCCATGATAAATTAAAAAATATTAACTAAATTAGTACCTATAAAACATGTTTTACAAAGATCACTTCAAAAAGTGAAAATCATTGGTCCATCATATTCAACCATAGATTATTCTACCCATATATTACCGTAAGGATCATAGATTACTAGAGGTACAACACCCATTTATTGATTTTTGAGGCAATAGATTCTCCCTCACAGTTTTTGCCTGTCCCCTTATTTCTGGGGGAGTACCAGAATCATCACTTTGCATTTCACTTTCCATTTTTATATATTTTATCACACTTAACACGGAAACACTCTAACTTAATAATTTTAGCAGATCAACAGAAAATTTTTACCAGAAATGTCAAGTTATTCATTTGTTTTTTTAATGGCCGCGAACGGCCAGCGTGATATTTTAAATTTATAAGCTTTTTCATTAAATTTTAGTAAAATAAATAAATAAATAGCTAATTAATTGTACTGGTAGTGAAAAAAATACTATATTTTCCACGTGAGTGAAGAATTAACATTAGAGACCGCGTATTGCGGGCTTCGCGCTAGCGCGCTCATTTTGACGCAGGTCAAAAATGTTAAACTTCTCTCACTTGTTAAATAATATACTAATTACTTGGTACTAACAATATACCCTAAAAAAACAGATCGGAACTTCTTAACTTAAGGCTACTTAAAAAAACAAGGTGTAATTTAAAATATACCGTGCGGTACAAAACTCACCCCCCCCCCTCTTAACTTTTGAACGAGTTTAGATATCGACTTTAAATTTGAAATACTTAAATAACAACCCAAACTATCTTTTCGCATATATTTGATATTTTCAGCTTTTAAAATGTGGGGGGAAATTTTTTAAGTAGAAAGGGGGGTCGTGTGAAATCATTTTAATGCTTATAAAATTCTCTATTTAACTGTATATATTTTTTATTTTTTAAATATTTCATGTCAAAAATAAAATTTAATAAGCTTTAAAATGATGTATCACATCGCCCCCTTTCCATTTAAAAAAATGTTCCCCCTTGCCCTCCACCTCCTTTGTGTCCCTAATATATCAAATATATACCAAAATCGTACTTGGTTTATGTTATTTACATGTTCCAAATTTATAAGTTTATATTTGAAGCCGTTCAAAAGTTAAAGGGACTTTAGAAATGCACTGTGTATTTATTTTTGCGACGGGCAACAATCTTTAAACAGGTGGGTTTTGTTGCTCAAACATTTCACCTTTCACCTTAACGCAGCTAACATTAAACATAAAGTATTTCCCTCTTATTTTTTGGTCTTTTTTGAAAATTTAATACATCATAGAAAAATTAGGAGAAAGCTATATATTTTTTTGAAAAACAGGTTTCTTTATTGAAAATCGGGATTTTTTTTTAAACCTGCTAATGGTTAAGACCGACAGACAGACAAGAAAAATTTTATAACGTTTTTTGACATTCTATACAAGCAATGCAACGTTTTTTTTAGTTGTTAGGTCTTAGAAGAAAGTAAACGAATACATAGTTAAAAATTCTGGAAAATTTTGAAAATTCAGGAAAATTTAAAAAACAAATAAGTGGCCAACTCGGAGTTTGAACTCCTGGATACCCTAGATCTAGTGTCCCTAGGATACCCCCTTCCCCCAGAGGCGTGACATACTTTATGGATGTCCCCTAATAAAATATACCCAAACTTTTACAAATTATATTTTAATTTCAGATAACTTACGAAGCAGTTGGGCCAGTTCAAATGACCTTCCTCCGTCTACTGTCCCAAGAATCCTACCAAAACTTCACGTACACGTGTATAAACAGTGCAGCTTGGCTCAACGCAAAAACTCATAAGTTTGATATGTCCATAAAACTTATGGGGGAAAATGATCAAGAATTTTCGCATGGAGGTTGGAAACCTCAAGTCATTTCCGACGGATGCAAATCCAGGAAAGTGAAAGGAGAAACTATTTTTGAAATTCGTACAAAGAAAATGGTCCACTTGCCTATAGTCGATTTCATGCCCATTGACTATGGAGCGCCCAATCAGGCATTTGGATTTTCAGTCGGACCTGTTTGTTTCAAATAGCATTTTATTTTTATGTTTACCTCATTTTTTATTGTTATAGCACCTATTTATTTATCATTAAGATATTTCTTAAGATTGTACATATTTTTATATAAAACCACTGTCATTTTTAATTTTAAGAATGTATAAAATAAGAAAATAAATTTTACTAAGTACATATTTTTTATTATTTAAGCTTAGTCCTTCGGGCTTAAGGCGCTTTTACACTTCAGCGTTTGACGCTGGCGGCATATCCCCACCATTCTGTCTATCAGCTCTCGCCGGCGATCTCCGCTATTTCCGTTTACAGTTCAGCGTTTTGCGCTGGCGGCGGCGCATTTGTAGGTTATGTCATTATAAATGGGTGTGTATTCATTTCTTGAATTTCCTGCTGATTTAAACGCACGGTATATACATTGCCCGTAATAGGACTTTTAAATTTAACGAAACTAGCGCTCATTGTTTGAAAAAAACAACCAACAACGTTATAATACTTTATAACAAAACAACCTAACCTCAAAAACGCGGCGTCAAATCGCCCGAAATTCAACTTCAGCGTCGACCGTTGGCGGTAGAAAAGTGGGGTTGAAGAGATAGGGGAATAGAACCAATTAGATTACTCAACGAGCTAACGCTTCGTCAATCGCCGAACTGTAAAAGCCGCTTTATGAATTAAATACGCCACGCTATTTTTAGCCATTTTTATCCCACCCTAATTACGCTTCTTCACAGTGCACAGTGGTCCCAAAAAAAAAGGGACAAAATTCTGTTTTTGGGAGCGTTCAAGTATTACGTACGCCGCGTCACAGAGGGGGGGGGGGGTGTCAGTAAAAATGTTACGTAACACTAAAAAAATTATAAACTAAAAAAATGTTTATTGGATCACGTTTTTAACAATGAGGCTAGAGGCTTAAAGAGACGGATTCCTTGCAAATTTTATTGCACACGGCGCGCCGCGGCGTGGTTAACAGTTAAATAAATCCTCTAAACAAAAACAATTAGAGATGGAAAACCTGTTTCGGAAATTACATCAGACCGGTTTTGGGTTAAAACACGGAAGCAATAACCGGTTGAAAACCGGTTTAAACCATAGAGCAAAATTTCCTTTCATTTATTTTTACTTTTTGTAAAATGTTACGTAACAAATAAGGGGGGGTGTGGAGTCTCGAAAATGTTACGCCGCATTACATGGGGGAGGGTGGGGGTCAAAAATGGCCAAATTTTGCGTTACGCTCCCTTTTTTAAAATCATGTATATTTACGACCTATCGAGAGGCATGGCTGCTGAAATATCTCCTATAGGTAAATTATTTACAATGATTTTTTAATTTTGTTGCTAAATTTTGAGATTATATTAAACAAATTTTGTATTTTTTTGCATTTCAGGCAAAAAAATCGATGTAGTTTGGCATACCAGTATTGTAGTATACGGAAGAGAGTATTTTTTCGGCTCTAGTGGCGTAGAAAGCTGCAATCCTGCAAGTATTTTCAAAATTTTTGGTTTATTTTAAATAAAGAGACTCAATAATAACCAGTACTCGGCGAATTTCCAGTACTCGCATAGGCGCCGCGTCGACACTAGCGTTGACGCGAGGTTTTAAATATTTACATTTTTATTTCTGTTTATCTTGATTTTTTTTAATGATTCCATTTGAACGAGTAAGGTGGGAAAAAAAGTTATCGATAAATAAAAATTAAAAACTTTCGTATTCTTAAACGATAAAAATCGAATGTTCGTTTTTTGTTTGAAAAACACCGAACATATTTATAGTCATTATTGTTGTGTGTAACAAATTAGTGGTCAAATTTTTCGATTTAGTGACCTTTATAAAAATTTCCCTCATAATTCGGCAATATTATTCCGTAAGCCTATGTTTCTGTGTTTATTTTCAACGTTGATGAGTCATAACTGAGTTTACGCCGACTACTGGTAATAACCCACAGTGGCTTTTTCAATGTGTTATTTTAAATAAAAAACACATTTTTACAAAAAAAAACACCAAACTGATGCCAAACCACCGTTAACGTAAACCAAGGCCCCCTCATTAAAAAAAAGACCAACGAGAAAAAAACCAAAACAAACTCCTGCATAGAGAGCTGCAATTAACGCTTGTCTCCCTTTCCCTTAAAAAATTTAAAACCGTCAACAATGTATGACGAATAAGATAAGGTTATGCAATTTTTAAATAAAGTCAGTGATTTAAATCTTTTAATCATTCGCTTGTAGACTGCAAAAGGTGGTGCATCACTCATGATATTTTTTGTTTTAAGTTTTTAGAAGTGTATTGGACTAGAGGCTTTTGAAAATAATTATGTTTTAAATGTAAGTACCCGATTATTTTATAAATATTTATATACTTTTTTTTCTAAATATACCGAAAGTTTTTGAAATAGATATGTGGGTCCCAGTTTATGGGACATCAGAGGCCTGTGCTCTACAAATGTTTGGGGACAGAATTTTTTACATACAGGGTTGATTCAGTAACCTCAAATGCGAATTTGTTTTCATAAGGTGGGAGGCCAGCAGGGTTATAAACCCCCATTCTGGGGCAATACTCTTTTTAAACTTTATTATGATAAAAAACAAAACCGCCAACTGAGTGGATGACGTATGTTACGTAATTTTCAAATAAAAGTAATAGTGCTTTAAATATTTTACTCATTCTTATACAGATTGCTTAAGTTGGCAGGTTGCTCCTGATTTTTTCTTTGTTTTAAGTTTTAAGAAGTGTATTGCACGTGTATTAATACAAGAAGTAGTGTGTTTGTGTGTATTGTGTATTTTTACACTATAGTGTATCGCACTCGAGGCTTTTGGAAATATTGTTTTTTAATGTAAGTACATTAAATGTAAATTTAATTTTTTTTTTCAAATACTGAAACTTTTTGAAATAGTTACATATCCAACTCTGATAACATAGAACCTCAAAAAAAAGTTGTCTGTGCTGGGGTGGAGACCTACGTATTCTAATGTATTTTGGCATGCTAAACACGAATCTGTCATAAAAAAGGCACTTCATGGGATTATTTTTTTGCTACACTGAAATTGCAGATAATATTTTCTCAATTTTAAACAGTTTTGTCAGTGTAGCAAAAAAATGAGCCCCTGAATTGCCTTTTTTTATGGCAGATTTGTGTTCAGCATCCCAAAACACATAAGAATAGGTCTCACCCCAGCAAAAAAAAAGTCTGTGCTGGGGTTGAGACCCACCTTTTCTGATGTATTTTGGGATGGTGAACACGAATCTGTCATAAAAAAAGGCATTTTATGGGCTCATTTTTTCGCTACACTGAAATAATATAAGATTTTTACCATTTTAGACAGTTTTTTCAGTGTATCAAAAAAATGAGCCAATAAAGGCCTTTTTTATGATAGATTCGTGTTCAGCATCCCAAAATACATAAGAATAGGTGGGTCTCAACCCCAGCACAAGTAACACTTTTTTGTTTTGTGGGCCTGTGTAATTATAAATTTAACTTTTAAAAAATTAAAGCAGCCCCGCACAGAAAAAATTGGGGCTCAGCATAGTAAAGTAAAATTATTGAAATACTTTTTTAAATTGCATATTAACATTTTAAAAATAGTTTTTTATGTCTGTGGGTCTCAGTTTATGGGACCTCAGAGGCCTGTGCTGTAAAAATGTTTGGGGCCAGATTTTTTTACATAGAGGGTTGATTCAGTAACCTCAAACGTTTGACAGGGCACGCGCGCGCCAATTTGTTTTCATAATGTGGGTGTACGGAGGCAATCAGGGACATTAGCCCCCATTCTGGGGCGCCACTCTTTTTAAAATTTATTATGATAAAAAAACAAACTTGTAAAATTTTAAACCGCCTTCTGTATGTACAATGACGTACAATATTATTTTATTAAACATATGTTACGTAATTTTCAAATAAAAGTATTAATGATTTAGATATTTTAGTCATTCTTATACAGATTGCTAAAGGTGGTAGATCGCTCGTGGTTTTTTCTTTGTTTTAAGTTTTGAAAAGTGTATTGTGAGAGTATTAATACAATTGTGTGAGTGTGTATTATGTATTTTTACACTACTCTGCCCTGCTTAGTTGAAACGTCCTAATTAACTTTTTTTTCATTTTCGGCTTATCTGCATATAGTGATTGTTCTATGCCATGTTTATCTATTCTCCAGGGTCCCCACCAATCAGTGAATAATATCCCGTTTTGATTTTGTTTCAGTCGAATTAAACGGTCGGAATCATGGCGACCACCGTTTTTTGATATTAATAAAAAATATTATGACCAGAAAATGGCACTTTAAAAATATGAAAGACATTTTATTTGTATTCTTTACTCCCATACAAATATAAATAAACATACCTACAAAATTTCACAATGATATCTTTTTTCTTTCTATATAAAAAAAATGTTTAAAAAAAATATTTTTATAATTTCTAAGGTAGAAACAACCCCTTAACGGTGGCCATATTTAAAAGTTCACAAAAATGTTACGAGATGACACTACTGGCAGACGGACTCCGTGTAGAAATGTATTATTCGGCGCAATTGTACATACAGTGTGCCCCCAGATCGACTTGACAATATCACAGAATTACCTTTTTTTTTTCGAATTAGGAAAAACTGCTTTGGGATTTTTTATCAAAATAAAAATTTGAAAAATTATAGGTGGCGTCAGATATCAGTGAAAGAGTAAAAATTTTTCAGGTAAACTTACCTTTCCGTAAAAGATACGAAAAAAAAAGTAATTTAAAAAATATATTTATAATAAAAAATAAGGCAAAGTCCCAAATCAGTTTTTCTTAATTCAAAAAAAAATGGTCCTTTTGTGGTATTGTCAAGTCGATCTGGGGACACACTGTATGACTGGTACCCTACCGCTAAAATGTAAACTGTTATAATATTGAAAGATTCTGGGTTTTTTAACTTTATTGTAATAATTTGTGATTCTTTTTTTACTTTTAGGTTTTTAACTATTACACTGCTCAACACCATTTTATCTGGCTATATTTAATCCGCTGATCGACAAATGTGAAAAATACGACCTCAAGTTTAAGTGACTTGCCAAACAAAGATCCAAAAAAAAAAGGAAAAATCCAATCTATTTTTACAGTGTTCTTTTTTAATACACAATTTTTTCAGGTTCATGGGTAAATAAATATTTTTACTGTGTTTTTTTTAATATTGTTTTTTTTTCAGGTATATGTGTAAATAAATAATTACTGTATTTAATTATAATTTCTTTCAGGTATTTCACTGTTTTTATAATATATGTAGGTATATTTATTTCTTTTTTTTCTAATATATGTTTTTTTTCAGGTAATGTTTTTTCACCTATTTTTACTATTTTTCTTTTAATATAGTTTTTTTTCAGGTTTATGTGTAAATAAAAAATTATTGTATTTAATTATTATTTCATTCAGGTATTTCACTGTTTTTATAATATATGTAGGTATATTTATTATTTTTTTCTAATATATGTTTTTTTTTCAGGTTTATGTGTAAATAAATAATTGTTGTATATAATTATTATTTCTTTCAGGTATTTCACTGTTTTTATAATTTTTGTTTATTTTAAATTTTTTATGTTCCTAATTTTAACATGTTTTTTTTTCAGGTATTTTTACTGTTTCTTTTAATATAGGATTTTTCAGGTTTATGTGTAAATAAACAATTATTGTATTTAATTATAATTTCTTTCAGGTATTTCACTGTTTTTAATTTTTTTGTTTATTTAAAATTTTTTATGTTCCTAATTTTAACATGTTTTTTTTTCAGGTATTTTTACTGTTTTTCTTTTAATATAGGTTTTTTTCAGGTTTATGTGTAAATAAACAATTATTGTATTTAATTATTATTTCTTTCGGGTATTTCACTGTTTTTATAGTTTTGGTTTATTTTAAATTTTTTATGTTCCTAATTTTAACATGTTTTTTTTTCAGGTATTTTTACTAATTTTTTTAATATAGGTTTTTTTTTCAGCTTTATGTGTAAATAAACAATTGTTGTATTTAATTATTATTTCTTTCAGGTAATTCGCTGTTTTTATAATTTTGGTTTATTTTAAATTGTTTATGTTCCTAATTTTAACATGTTTTTTTTTCAGGTATTTTTACTCATTTGTTTTAATATAGGTTTTTTCAGGTTTATGTGTAAATAAACAATTATTGTATTTAATTATTATTTCTTTCAGGTATTTCACTGTTTTTATAATTTTGGTTTATTTTAAATTGTTTATGTTCCTAATTTTAACATGTTTTTTTTCAGGTATTTTTACTGATTTTTTTTAATATAGGTTTTTTTCAAGTTTATGTGTAAATAAACAATTATTGTATTTAATTATTATTTCTTTCAGGTATTTCACTGTTTTTATAATTTTGGTTTATTTTAAATTGTTTATGTTCCTAATTTTAACATGTTTTTTTTCAGGTATTTTTACTGATTTGTTTTAATATAGGTTTTTTCAGGTTTATGTGTAAATAAACAATTATTGTATTTAATTATTATTTCTTTCAGGTATTTCACTGTTTTTATAATTTTGGTTTATTTTAAATTGTTTATGTTCCTAATTTTAACATGTTTTTTTTTCAGGTATTTTTACTGATTTGTTTTAATACAGGTTTTTTTCAGGTTTATGTGTAAATAAACAATTATTGTATTTAATTATTATTTCTTTCAGGTATTTCACTGTTTTTATAATTTTGGTTTATTTTAAATTTTATGTTCCTAATTTTAACATGTTTTTTTTTTCAGGTATTTTTACTGACTTTTTTTAATATAGGTTTTTTTCAAGTTTATGTGTAAATAAACAATTATTGTATTTAATTATTATTTCTTTCAGGTGTTTTACTGTTTTTATAATATATGTAGGTATATTTAATTATTTTTTTATGTTTTAGGTTTCTGAAGGATAATTTTAGAAGTACATAACTCATAGCTCCCAACTGCCCGGGCTCTGCACGTGACAGACAAACAGACGGCTGCCAGTTTTGGTTGTAGGAATCATGGCTTCTGCTTGCTCTCTTGATTTCCATAGAGATGACTCTGGTCCTAGGAGTAGACAGTCAATTGAGGGCCTTCGTGCCATTCTCGCTCTTAGGTTTTCTTTAGAGCAAAATTAAGCTGTATGAGTCCTACAACCAATTGTAAAAAAGAAGTTTCATCAAGTAAAATTGGTAAGTTTTACTTTTTTCTCACAGTCATACTGAAAAAGAATAATAGACATTTATATTTCTTTATACTTTTGTATGTTTTAGGATTCCGAAAGATAATTTTAGAAGTACATGTGTTTGTAAAAAAGAAGTTTTCTAAAGAATAGATTTCCACGACATATACATGACCTTACCTCTGGGATAAGGTAGCTGTTCTTTCATTTATGAGCGTAGAATAAATTCAGCACTGATTAGAAGCGACCGCAAGAAGTCTGTCCCCACTCTACAACAATGCAACGCCAGTGTATCTATGATAAAAGCTAAAAAAGATGACAAATGAAGACTCAAATGGCTGCGAATTTTGGTTGTAGGTCATCAGGGCTTCTGCTTGCTCTCTTGATTTCCATAGAGATGACTCTGGTCCTAGGACTAGACAGTCAATTGAGTGCCATAGAGCTATCCTCGCTCCATGTTTTCTTTAGGGCAAAATTAAGCTGTATGAGTCCTACAGCCACGTGTATAGGCCTACTGGGGTTTCCTCAGTGGGGAACGGCACGTTAACCGTAACGCGCCTGGTGCTTTACCTCCTGGGTGGCGTGGAAAAGAGCACAAACTGCAGCTCTATTTTTGACTATAACATAAAATATTTCGCATACGCAGTTGCTAAGGTACAACCAATCACATATTAGCTTCCTTAGCAACAGCGTATGCGAATTATTTTTGCGAATGGTCAAGAATAGAGACCCTGATTGTTTTATAAAAATACGACATTGTTAGGCTGATTTTTACTTTTATACAGCTTTATAACGTTGGAAAACGTTATTCTAAATTTCTATTATGGTCTGTTTCATCAAGCAAGAGAGTAAATTAAAAATCGCACAGTAAATATTTTTACAACAGGTTTTATTAGTATATGTTTGTGTATAGAATATAGTTATGTTTTATAAAATAAACTACGCAGTTTATTCGCACATCCAATATTCGAATCTTATGAAAATATTCACTGTGTGATTTTTAATTTACCCTCTTCCTTGATGAAACAGACCATAGGGTAAAATATTATATGATTGTGATATGATTACTGATATTAAAAAGTTATTTTTACTGTGATATTGTGTATTATTTTTATTTTGATATTCTATATTAGCAAGAATGTATTAGGTTACCTATTGGGAATAAATATAACTCGAACAACCACAACTCGAAATTCTTCATAAGTCGAAGTTTACTGATATTCCCCGCACATTTTATATTGTATTGTTTCTATTTCTGTATTATAAAGATGGTACCACGACTTAAACGATTTCTTATAAGTCTGGCTTTTATTTCAGACTAAATTAAAAAAAAAACCATCGACGAAAAAAAAAATTATTCAACTTTTTATTGTTTCAGTGTATTTTTTACTTTTATTTGGACCAAATATTTGTACAATCAGGCCTATTCACATGTACCATTGAGATTGAAATTTGTGGCAATATTGACGAAAATTGCAAGGTCATTTACGTCAACTGTATTAAAACTGCATGGTATTGTAATTTTTGTCAATATTGAATAGATTTCAATGGTACATGTGAATAGACCTGAATGTATTATACATACATACATACTTTTAAGTAAAAGTGAAATATGCAGATTATCATAGATTGCTATGGTTTATTTTTCTTGAACAAAAACTTTTACAGCAAAACTGATATTATTTTTAAAATCAGGGACCCAAAATTAATTAAAAACAGTAAGAATATCTAAAAAGTTTAAATAAACTTAATTCAAACACTACACTAAAAAAAATAAAAAGTAGAAAAATTGTTTTTCGTTGATGGACTATTTAAAATTTCGTATAAAATAAAAGCTAAAATTTTAAGGAATAGTTTAAGGCTAGTTTCGCGTTGGGTCATTTTTTTTAATTATCGGCCAAAAGAATAGCGCGTTTTTTACCAAGAAACAATATGCAAAAACGTTTACAGACAGACGGACGCAATTTTTCTGACTGATTTCGACTCAGGAAGGTCTAAACTCGAGAATTGTGAAGAAAACGTAGTCAAAAATTTTGACTTGCTGGGGATAATTTCAATACAGAGTGTCTAAGTGTAATAAAAGTAACTTAAAATTTTTCATCACGTTTTCTCTGAATTTTTCCATCGAGTTTGTACAACAGCAAATCCACATCATCCTCTTTTACTGAAGTTGAAGCTTTCGAAGTACTTCTGAATACAATGATCTTGATGAACTAGAAGTGCTGAGCTTGTCGAGGGTCCAGCCACGTCTGCAGGCTCTCCAGAAGGAGAACTGTTCTAAAAAATGTTTTTATTTTACTAGAATGTAGAAAGCTGCATTGGAATTTCTTTAAAACACAAAGATTATATAAACATAGGTCCAGTGGCATGCACAAGGGTAACGTCCATGGTTTAATTACAAAATATATATTATTGTCCACTGTTTTTTGAATCTGGTAGAATATTATGATTTAGTAATGTAAACTACACAAAAGTCATCTTTTGAGTTTTTTCCTTTAGATTAGCCGTTTTCGATAAAAAAAAAGAATTATGTATAACATTATCGAGACCATTATTTATTACGTATTTTTTCGTTTTATCTAAAACTACTAATCTAACTGAAAAAACTCGAGAAATAATGAGAAACCATGATTACTTTTTGTAGTTTTAATTACTAAATTATAAAATCCTATCAGACTAAAAAAAAACAGTGGCATACTATATATTTTTTTATTTAAACCTCGGGCGTTATCCTGCGCACGCCACTGGTAAAAGGGAAAAAAGTTTTTTGCCTAAACAACTCCTCTTTATGAAAGAAAAAGTATGACCAAGTTGCACCTTAATACTAATTTTTATATTTTTATATTCTAGTTATTAAGAAAAAAACAGTTAAGCTTCCACCTCACCTACTTTTTCGCGCAAATATGTAAAGGTCCTCCCCTCTAAAAAAAGCTTTACCCCTGACAAAAATTTTGATAGGTAAGGTTTGGACTACCTCTGGAAAGAGGTTTACCCCTCAAATTTGACTATCTGACCACTTTCCATCAGAGAACCAGATAAAATCCAAGAATTCTTGGATATTAATATCCAGTTTTTCTAAATACTTTTAACCGGTCAGAGGGGCGTCATTTCAGATTTTGCCAGGGGTGATTAAAAAAGAACTTATTATAACTGCAGTGGCGGATCCAGGAAATGGTTCCAGGAAATGGTTCTGGAGGGAGGGTATAATCCAAAAACTAAAATTTTATATTCTTAAACCAGCTGAACAGTTGCAAGCACCTTGTCAAAACATCGGCACTAGGCACTAATTTGAAACGTTATGAAAAGGAAAGTTGTGTTATCACGTGAATAGGCAACCATTAATACACCTGCATAATTTATTAAAGTTTGAAAGTCTGTATCTCCAAAACGTTATATTCTAGCAAAAAACTGCATATAACATTTTTTATTGGGCATAAAAACAGCTTTCATTTAAAATATAATTTTTTGAAATCGGATTATAAATAAGTAAGATATGCTAAAAAAACGTTTTACTGCTTTAAACGCCAATATCTCGAAAACAATGCATTTTAGGTAAAAATAGTTAGCAACATTTTTTGACCAATCTAAAGTTATCTTTCATATAAGTGCTAAATGATCAAAATTTGCGTTACGTAATACTTGAACGTTCCCCTAGCGCTGCATGCGAAGATTTTTAGAAATTCTATGGTTCATTTTAATTTAAAACCAGTATTTGAAATTAAAATAAATTAAAATTTCCCAAAAATACAAGACTCTAGCGCCGCAGGCGAAAAATTTTACGAATGTCACTCTTAAGTTCTACAAAAAAGTAAGAAAACACTAGTGCCACAGGCGATTTTTTTCTTAATTTATAGTTTTATTAATGAAAATTTCATAAAAATGCTCTAGCACCGCAGGCGAAATTTTTTACGAAGTTCTGCAATCTTACATAAAAAATACCCTATAACCACTATAACAACAGGAGAAAAAATTTACTAACTTGATCTATTTTAATTTTAAAGCAGTTTTATTATTCAAAATTTTACAAAAAGGCAATAAAGCCCTGCAGGGCACCATGGTGCCGCAGGTATTTTTTACAAACTTTAATTTTAAAACAGTTTTACAATTCCAAATTACACAAAAATGAAAAAAACCTCTAGCGCCGCAGGCCATGATTTTTACGAGTTTAAAGGTCTATGGTCCATTTGAACACGCAATTTATACCGTAAAAAAAAGCTCGTTTTGGCGCCCGGGCCCTTACTGCTTTGTCTGAAAATGCGTATTTAGAAAAAAAAATGCTACAAATTTTACAACGAGGGGTTGACCGCGTCTGAAATTTGTACAAAAGAGTTCCTTTTTGCAAAGAGTTCCTCGGAGTTCCTCCGGAGTTCCTCCAGAGTTCCTCCAGAGTTCCTTGGGAGTTCCTCCTGTGTTACTTAAGAGTTCCTCGGTAATTTTTGGCAAATAAGCCGTAGAAATTACCGCTGTGCAAGCACTACTGCCAATAAGGCACCCTCAAAAAAAAGCTTTGTCCCTAACAATCTTACTTGGCGCCAAAAATTGGAGCCCCAAAATTACCTTCACGAGAAAAAAGCTTTGTCCCTGACAGTTTCTACCAAACTTGGCGCCTCTTCAACACAAAAATTGGCGCCCCAAGATTGCCTTCAGGGAAGAAGCTTTGTCCCTGACGGTTTCTACCTAATTTGGCGCCCATCAGAACAAAAATTGGCGCCCCAAAATATTACCTTCAGGAAAAAAAGCTTTAAGCTTTGTCCCTGACGGTTTCTACCAAACTTGGCGCCCCTTCAAAAAAAAAAGATTGGCAAGGTAAGATGTTTTGTAAAGTGTTTGTAACGCGGCTCATCTAGTTTGAACATTAGAACGTTAATCCACATGGGTAATAAATAATAATTGTTTCTGACCGCGTCTGAAATTTGTACAAGAGTTCCTTTTTGCACAAAGAGTTCCTCCATTTTGCAAAGAGTTCCTCCATTTTGTAAAGAGTTCCTCCAGAGTTCCTCCTTTTTGCAAAGAGTTCCTCGGAGTTCCTCCAGAGTTCCTCGGAGTTCCTCCAGAGTTCCTCCTGAGTTCCTTTGGCTTGTACAAAAGATTTCCTCGCGGTCAGCCCCTCGTTTTACAATTATTTTATCCTGGGGGGTAAATACCCCCATTACCCCTCCCGTGGATTCGCCACTGTTAGCTATAATACAACTAACCAATTATAAATTTAATTACAATTTATACGCATTATAAGGTAACTAAAGGTTTATAAGAAGGCAGATATTTATTGCTTTAAACATTCTTAATTTTTAAGACCTAATGGCCTAATTCTAAAATGTCAAGGGGGCCGTTCCTTTCGGGGGGGGGGGGGTTGCCCCTCCTGTACGACGAAAAGACGCCCTTGACCATCAATCCGGGGTAGGGGTTTGAGAACTTATTTTTTTTTAAGAAAAAAAGAGAATTTTGTTTTATTATTAAAGAATAGATTATAGAACTCATATACTTTTCTGTTGCACCTGGTATACATAAAACTCACGTATTTCTGCTTATGTGCCACGTATAAACCCAACGTCAACAAGCGAGATAGATTGATACAAAACTGTATAGAAAGAAAAAGATGGGAAGAAGTTATTTATCGACCCTTATCGGTCAACGTCGCATCTCTCTGTCACGTTCTAGTAACCGTATATCCTACATAATAAAAAGAGATGACCGGTGTTTCGTATGTGGGTTTCCCTGCATAGTGACACTTTTGTAAAAGAAAATTTTTGTGATTGTGATTATTGTTATGTATTTATTGAAATAATTGTTATAAGGATATGAAAAATAGTAGATTTTAATAGTTAATTTAGTAATATAAAGGATTTTGTCAGGAAAAGTGCAAATATACTTGTTTTACAAGTGGATTATCAGCTTACAAAATGAAAGTCACCTATGTGATCAATTCTGGTTGCTAAAAAAAGTTATTTAACCATATGTTGGGACATAATTAAGGTAACTAATCATACTTTTTCACAAATATTTTATTAAGAATGGCAAAAATTAATTTATTTTTACATTTTGCCCCTTTTCAATTATTGACATTTTACATCAATCCATATTGTACTTATTTATGCACTTTTAATTATTTAAAGGTAAATTATACTTACTACATAATAAAGGATTGATTTTAAAGAATTACAGTTCTAAATTATTTAAAAAAAGAAGAAAATTATTAAATTTGGGGGGTGTTGCCAAATAAAGTTAGGTTAGGTAGTTGTCAAATGGTTGTCAATTTTTTCATATTGTAGAATAAAAATGGCCTGGATAAACAAGAAAAGGGGTGCGGTCCCCCCAAATAACGCGTCAGTTCCTCCTGTCCAAATGTATAATCCAACTTCACACACAGGTTCAACACAGGTGAGTGTAAGCTTTACAATGTACACCGAGAATCAGTTACTGCATACTGAACGTTTTTGTATATATGGACCCCACAAAAGTTTAGCAAACATTTACCAGTTGTTACAGGTACCAGAACTATAACAACGTTAAGTATTACTGTAACAACCAGTGAACATTAACTAAACTTTTGTGTGGTTCCATTTATGCAAAAATGTTCAGTATGCAGTACAGTAACCAATTTGTTTAGTTTATTTGTTTATACTCATTTCTGGACGTTTAAGAAGGTAGTTTATACATACTTAGAGTTATAATTACAACAATTTAGATTATATTTAATTTAATTTACAACAGAGAACCAAATACAATGTTTTCTTTATTCTCCATCATTACATGTTACACATACATAATTTTATCCATGATAATAATCCTTCTTCTTCTCCAGATAAAAAAAAGCAAATTGGAGGTAACTTGTGATAACTATTTTTCACATTTTAGGCCAGCAATCCATTTTCTATCGTAAGATAAACCAAATATAATTTAAAAATAATGTTGTAAATGACATTTTGACATTCTCAATGTAGTACTCAGGATTGTGGGTGCAAGGAGGCAATGAGGTGACTGCCTCAGGGCAACATAGCCTTTAGGGTGTTTTTTTTTTGTCTAGTAAATAATAATAATAATAATCATGTTTACTGATTACCCAATGGGCTTCGACTGATTGATTCATTAAAATACTATTTATACTAATTTTGGATGGTATATTATTCTCAGTGTATTACATATTATTTTGTATTTGTATTTTTATGTATATTTTGATTACTTTTTCTTTCCTTGATTTGCCACATCTTCCATAGCTTTTTTAACAGTTTCTGGGTCTCCTAAAAATTTCATGCTTCCACCAGGTACAGGCATCATATCCTCCCCCAAAGTGTACTCAAATGGAATACCAGTGGGTAAATTCAGATCCATGATGGCATCATTACTCATATTATCCAGAGTTTTCACAATTCCTCTTAAACTGTTACCATGTGCAGCAATGAGTATCTTTTTGCCCTCCTTAATTTTTGGTACTATGTCTGACTCCCAAAATGGCAAAGTTCTTTCAATAGTTAATTTTAGAGATTCATATCTCGGAAATTTGTCCTTTGGTGGATCATCTTTATATCTAGGATCATTCATGATTGTAGCAAAATATGGATGGTCACATTTCATTGGTGGGGGTGGGGTATCAAAGCTTCTTCTCCAAATTTTCACTTGTTCTTCACCATATTTTTCTACCGTCTCTGCTTTATTTAAACCTGAAAATAGAACTAGTTTACAATGGAACTACAAGTTCATAATTTTTTTAGAGTAACTATAAACTTAGTGTAGTGACTTTTTAGAAGTTAGTAGGTATTTATACTGAAAAAAAGTAAATATAGAGTGGAGATGTATGAAGTAGAAATGTTATAGAGTAGATATGTTATAGAGTAAATATGTTGTAGAATATATATGTTATAGATATGTTATAGAGTAAATATGAGGCTGTCAGAACCAGAATGACCTAAGCTACTTTTTTTTTAATCAAAAACCATCAAAATGCAAAGCGGATTGGGCCGTTCTGGTTCTGTTAGCCTCATATATGATAGATAAATATACAGTCAGTGACATATTGACTTCAAATTTGGTATTCATAAACAAAACGCCTTAAACTATCTTTCTTCATATATTTGATATTTTTAACTCTTGAAATATGGGCAGGGGGGAGGGATTTTTTAAATGGAAGGGGGGGTTGTGTAATACATCATTCATGCAAATTTGAAGTCCATATCTAAACTCATTCAAAGGTTAAGAGGGGAGGGGTGACTTTTGGACCGTGCTGTATACACGTTGTATTTGAAATAGGTTTCAAAATTTTAAGGGGTGATTCTACATCATAAAATATGACAAAAGGTTCCTATGAACATATGTCTAAAAAGCGTCGTAAGGAAAGTTTTTATTTAATAACTCAGGAACCCCTTACACAGAAAAAAGTTTGGGACAAAAAACTGATAAGCCCCCCCCCCATTTCTCACACCCTTGGTTAAAATAACACATAAAAATAACATAAAAAGATGGGCCTTATTAAGATTAGTTCACATGCAAAACCTCGTTGCTATATTTCAAAGGGTTCCTGAGTTATTAAATAAAAACAGAATATTTTAACCACTTGCAAAGGGGCTTAGCTTCCTTACGACGCTTACACACTGTGAATAGTATAATAAGTACAAAATTATCAAAATCTCAAAACATATCTGCAGATTTTCGCGAGAAGGCAAGTGCGGTTGAACCGTACCATTTTCAATTTATTTACTTTCCATCCAAACAGTGATGTATGGGCAATTTTAACAAACACAAACCTGTAAGTCCACCATAGTGCCTTTCATTTAATCTCCATGAAGCTATTCTAGGTATATTAGACTGGCCAAGAATTTCCAGTATTTTATCACAGGTTATTTGGCTTCTCTTCAATACTGATGTAAATGCTAAATCGAAAACGTATTTTTCTTTTTTCAATGCCTGTCCTGCTGCAGTTGCTTCAGTTTTGCCCTTGTCACTTAATTCGGCGTCGTACCAGCCACAAAACAGGTTTTTTTGGTTCCATTCGGATTCCCCATGTCGAATCATGATGACCTTATATCCATTAGCGGCTCCTCCACCGTGATTACACTTAAAAAAAATTACTGGGTATTTATAGTAGGCCGGAATTTATACGTTAGAAAGGTAAACATTCGGAAAATCTATCCTGGCATTGTTAGGGATCCAAGAAAATAGGACAATGGTGATTTTCAAACGAAAATTCGTTTACTGAATCTCAAGATAATGGCAAACAAATGGGTGATATTTGTAATTAAAAAAAAAATAAAGAAAGCGCTAGATAGATTTTTTTTTTCATTTTTATCCAAAATGTTCTAAGAGGCGTGCCTAATCGACTCATAGAGAACAATTTTGGGTTTTCGAAAAAAGAAAATAAAACGCTAAAAACCTATAGTGTAACGTTTAAGGCAGTGCCGGGAATTGGTTATAAGTCGTACAAAAAAATACATACGACAAAAAATGTTGAAGATTTAGTCTTCTTTATTTTCATAAGGAACGTTTTTTATCCTAGGATGCTCTGATCATGAGATATTATGAAAAATCCGTTGTTTGTGAAAAATGACAGTTCAAAAATCGAGTTCAAGGTCACAAAATTGGTTTTTAATTGACCCTATGCGCTACAAAATAAACCCAAAATCAAAACTCCCTAACTATTTTTACTACCCGACTTCTGTAGTATAATTAATAAAATACAAATTATCGGTCGTACACAGTTTTCCCCATCAAATTTTAGATCAACAAAATTGGCATATGAAACAAACAATGGGTCCTTGTAATAAACGTCTGGGCATTGGGTTCATTTGTGGGAATTAATGCTCTGTCTAGCGCCGCAATTAACTACAAATGTTTGTTATGGTTAATTTTATACCGGTTATAAAACGGTTAAAGTAATAACAAGATTTTATTCATTAAATAACATTTAAGTGTAGGGGTGATTTTCCAAAATAATTTTCAGGTTTTAGAGACACGCACTGTATACACCGCTAGATAGAGGGACACTAATTGTTACACGGCCACGCTTTGACAGATTACACCTCGGATTACACTTTTCAACAAAGTAAATTTCCATTAGATTGCAACGCATTTACAATTTATAAAAAAAATATTTCCTTCAAAAAACAAAGCTCTGGACCTTCTTTTACAATGATCCATCGTCGGTTTCCTTTTTTTTTTCAATTTTGTTCACCTAAATTTTTCTTGGTAACACTGTGCGTAGTTTTCGCTCATAAACGGATATTGACTACGCTCTATATCAGTGATATAATATCACGAACAGTAATTTTTATTTGTTGGTAGAATTATTTTGTAGACTTTACCTTACAGGACATTTTAAATAGATGGATTTTATGATTACTATGGAATTTTGATGAACGAATTTTTTTAAATGTGTATGACAGATATTTTGTTGTGTTACTTGTCATAATAACTTTTCTAACAATAAGCTAGTTTCCTGGTTTGTATCCTATCTATGGACTATAGTTTTAACCCTTTGTTGACGGACGGTACTCTAAAGTACCGTTTTTTTGTTAAATCATATAAATTCCCTATTACCTTCTTATAGCCGACCGGTACTCTCAAGTCCTCTTTGAATAGTTGATATAACCTATTCACAGCAAGAGGACAACACTATACAACACAATATCATGATTTTTATAGTCTTGCAGTGACAGTTGGCGTTTTTATAGTGAGTTGGTTTGGTTTTTTTTTGTATTTTTTTTATTAACTTGTGTGAAGTTTTTGGTAAGGCATTATTATTCACCTGTGGGGACGTTCATAAACCTACAAAAACACTTGTTTTTTATGAGGGGATGGACTCACTGCTTTAATTTGCCTAGTTTCTTCAACGTACTCACCTCAAAATTTTTTGGAAAGCACTTCCAAAAAAATCTCAAAAAATTAATGTATGCAAATTCACATATTCTAATCACTTCGAGCAAAAAAAAATTGTGAAATAATCGTATTTGTGATTAGTCAGGCTACAACGGGTTAAGTAGAAGACCGCAGAGTTAATTCTGTTCAGATTTCGATATTTCTGTTACGAAAGTATCACAATTTGACTACGGTCCCTTAGCGACTAGTAGTCCAAAGAACTGAATGTATCCGCTTTTACTCGAGAACGCTTTGTGGTAAACAATTCATAGTATTTGGACCATGGGTTTCTCACTCTTAGTTCTCGGATGAGATTGTTTTTGGTAAAACTCGGTTTGGTGTAAGGAAGTCAAAGGGTTTTAAAACTGACCACCATAATATTGGGCGTTTTTTTTTCAAAAATATGAGATATTCTGTGTTTATTAGCATCACACACCTCCCCTGATCAAAAATTTAGTTCAAAATCGATGTGAAAGAAATCTGTTGGTTGATCTTGTAAGCTGAAGGTGTGCACTTAATTAAAAATGCAGTTTTTTCATGTTTTTTCTAAATGTAATGAAAATGTTTTTTGTTAACTGGTTTAGAATCTTTACTACAAAAAAAAATTGATTTATGAAATACTATTGCTAACGATGAGGGACTCTTCTGAATAACTTTTATCATTATCTTAAGAACAGGATCAGCTGCGATTTTACTGATTAATTTTCTGTGCTCAACATATCTCTTTGACATTTTTTTAAAGCAAATTTTTGTTTAGGAGAGGTGTAAGCAGTATGTGTGTGAACATTTTTTTTTGGAAATTCATTCTTTAGTCTTTTTAATTTAAATCATAGGCAATTATAGAATGGCAAGCAAGCTGGCAAGCTTACTTTTTCCAGACATGATGCAACGTCTTACTGTTTTGAATTATTTTAATCTAATTTGTATTTACTTGTTTTTGTTTTTTAATTTTGTTTTTGTGTATATTTTTTATCTGACAATTAATTAGTTTATTTATTGCCAGAGGCTTAACTAAAATCTTAATATTCGGAAGATTTTCCCACGATTTTTCCTTTTCTTTTTTTTAAGCATTTATTGAACACAAATCTATAAACTATAATTATGGTTATATTGTTAAAATAATTAAAATAAATAAATAAGATTATATCACATTACATTACATTTAATTAGGTATAAATAGTAAGAACAATTTGGTCAGTTTAATTATTTATTAATAACCAGTCGGGAAATTACAGGGTACCAGAAATGTACTGAAATTATTTATAATAAATAATATATTACTTAAAAAATTGTTTTATTTCATAATATGTGGCCCTGCACAAAGGAACCCGGTTAGTGTGTCAAAATTTACATATTACTTTTTTTTTCGGATTCTTATGTAAAAAACCATTCCATTCACTTTTAGAGGCGTTTTGTTGACTATGAAAAAAAATTAAAAAAGTTTATACCAAAACTAACAACTTAAGCCCAAATATTTTAAAATATATCGGGTATATACAATTTATTTGCAATTAAACTTGTTTAATAAAAAGTTATAGAGGTCACATGAACTTTTTTGCCTATAGAAAGACATCAGACTGATAGATTTTGATTTTTTTGTACCTAAATTGTTAGTTTTACCATAAATAGCCATATTATGAAATACGATTTGTGCTTAACTTTTTTTTGTAGAGTCTATAATCCTGTTAAAATATTTCAGGATCAGTGGCAGCAACCCGCAATGCAAAACAACTGGTATACTCAGCAGCAACAGTTCCAACAACCCAAACAGGGAATGGAAAATCAAACAAACTACTGGCAACAACAATACGATCTCCAGCAACAACCCCAACAACAGCAACAACCTCAGCAACAACCGCATCAAACCTACAACCAAAATCAGCAATATGAGCAACAATATCAAGCACAGCCACCTGGATACTATAACAGCACAGAATACCAACAACAACAGAACTATGGAAATTTGCAATATAATCAGCAATTTAACGATAACAACTTGTATGCTGCTCAGCAGGCTCAGCAAGTTGCTGAGGGCGATGCTTGGAACTGGGGGTGGGGAGATGAAGATAATTCCAATACGAATGCGGGTTCGGGAATAGCAGCAGCAACAACTAATGATTTAGGTAAAATAATAGTTATTTATGGTACTAGTGGGTAAAGTAAGATATTGCCTATGAGAAAATTAACCTTGGCGTCAGCCAAGCAGGTTAATTTTCGACAGGGTAATATCGGTTTACCCATGAGTGCCATACAAGGTTTTATCCAATAAATAGCTTAGGAATTCATATTTTTATTAAAAATGACATTTACAAGAAAATAATTTGACAAGTCACAGTTGAGTGGGTAAAATAAATAATTATCCACTCAATAAAGTAAAAGCCACGCGGGGGTTATTATGGAGTTTATCTATTTAAAATAAAGCAGGTAATTGTCTTATTATCTGTATGTATTGGATAAAAAATATTTTTTACTTTAGTTTAAGAAAAAATAACGCTTTTTGATAAAAAAAAATCTTAGCAAAAATAATTAGACTTCTTTTGTTTCACTTTCCGACCTACACCGAAATATTACAACCCCTGCATGTACAATTTATATTTTTTTTATATTTTTTCCAACAAATTTCCAATTTTTTTTTTGAGAAAGTCCTCTTACTCATCCGAGACTTACACTTTTAAAAAAGTTACTGTTCTTATCCATATGTTTATTTTAGGTACAAGCTTCACAGCAGACGAAAGTTGGAAATGGACTGTTGATGATACCAACAAAAAGGCTCAAAATGTTCCCGAAGCCGAAATTAACGTTTCAGAGTCCACCAATGAGGAACTGTTTCCTAAAGTTGGTAAAAAAGCTGCTCAAAAATCTGAAAATTTGCAAGATCATTTAACTGTCAACGATGGGAGGGGAAAACTGGACAGACATCAGTGGTCAATGGACTCTCAAGTATCACAAGAATCGTCTGATGATATTTTACATACGTCAGAGAGTGACAAAAGTAGAATGATGTCGAGAAGTTCGACTGTCAGTCACTCACCAATTTCAGGTAAATCTTATCACCTTATATATCTTATCACCTTATATTCTAAGAGCTGGTTATGCATTGGAAAATAAGGTTAGGGGTGCAAATTTTAATAATTTGGTTTTTTTTGCCCCACCCAAATATTTTCCGTAGACTATTCTTAATTTAAAAAGGTTATAAACCTATTTAAAACTAAAACAGACAATATTTTATAAAAAAAAAACAATCTTATAAACGCGTGGGTAAGGCTTTTTTAATATTTGCTTTTTTACCCCACCCAAATATTTACCGTTAACTATTCTTGATTAAAAAAGGCTTATGAACCTTATAAGAAATGTGTGGGTTGGGCCCTTTTTATAATTAGGGCTATTGTTTAGGCCATTATTATATTATTCACAGAGCCTGCCCAAAATCGTCAAAAAACGTCATAGACAAAAAATTCTTGGATACAAATGTGTTTCATGAAAAAATAAGAATCTTTGAAAAAGTCCATCTGTCCGTCCGTCCGTCTGTCCGATCTCAAGATTTTTGTAGACACGATAACTCCATAACGAATTATCCGATCGACTCGAAATTTTCATGAAAAATCAAGTTCTATGAGGGGAAGATCCCTATTGTTTTTCAAAAACAAAAAAGTTAAGGGAGGTTTAACTTTTTTTTTAATAAAAAACTCATCATTTTCAAAAATATATATATATTTTTTTTTCGTTTTTCGCAAAAAGAAAATTAAAAATAAATTGAAAGTTTTTTTTCAAAAAAAGTGCAAACCAAGTGATTCGTTTTTCAAAAAAAGATCTTTTTTATTTTTTTTATGTATATTTTTTTTAATTGTGAAAATGCAACATACTATTTACTGTGAATAATTTATAATGAATTACATATCTTCACGGCTTTTTTCAAGTTTTTTTTTGTTGAAATCTACATAAAACGATGTAAACAATCAAACACTGTTAAAATATAATTAATATTAAGTATAAATATCATTGGAAAAAAATAATCACATTTTTGCTTCTCCTGTAAAATAATAATTTTGTGGGTTAGGCCCTTATGTTAATTGCACTCTTCATTTATTTATGTACACATTATCAGTAACCAAGATCTTCATCTATTACCCTGTGGCTACCCTATAAAAAGACCAAACCACCAAAACACTCAAACTAAAGTTTTTTTTTTTAAGGTATAGTTATTTTAAACCTTCCTGCTTGTAAACAATCTCGAAATTACCATAGCAACGTAAGATACGCATGCGTCGTAAGCGAAATGACTAGGCCCAATTTACACAACCGTAAAACGTTGACGTGCCATTAACGAGAACAAAACAATGGTCTATTCCTCTAAATTATTGGAATAAAAGCGATTTTATAAGCAAATTTTGTTTCTACAGGAATACAAAAGTGTTTTTAGCAACAGCTTTATTAATTCTCTTTTTTTTTACATCAAAACTTCATAAAAACAAAGTAAGTAAACAAAAATTATAAATTTTGGTTATGTTGACATTCAAAACAATCCACATGCTTCAGTGTAAATCGGACTTTGTGGAGTATTTAGCGGCAAATTTAAAATAACTATACCTTAAAAAAATAAACTTTAGACAAATGAACCACAGCTTGAGTGACCTTAAATATAGGTGTTTTAATCCAATTCCAGGGCATGACCTTCTCTCCTCAGGCTATCCAAGTTTGGGTGACATGCAAACTAAAACAGAAGAAGTTTCCAACATAGATTTAGCCACAAACAGTGGTCAGTTTGAAAATAAGGAAATAGTTCCTAATATTAAACACGAAGTGGCCGAGGGGAGATCTTCGCCCAAAGTTAATCCCACGCCGCCCCCGCCAAAAGCTAATCCCACACCACCATCACCCAAGAACACTGCCACGCCGCCATTACTTAGTAGCGGCTCCACCGAAGATTTCAAGAATCCTTATAAACGTACTGCTGGTAAGATCAATCGTTTTCCTTGTCTTGTATTTCTTTCCTCCACCTTTTCCACGGTCTTCCCTTCTCTTCTGCAGATCTGTTTATATAGATTATTATATATTATAATGATCTGGGAAACGAATTAAAACGGTTTGGAAAGTTTAAATTTAGAAATTGTTTAAAAAATAAATTAATAGGTAGTAGGGTTACAGTGTGACTTCGTCTATTCCGAAAAATAAAAGATGTAGTGTTGGGATCTAATATGAGCATGTTGTTGTCGTATCTTTCTGGCAAATTGATTTAATTAAGATTGCTCCATCTACCGGCAGTATTCGGCGGCTTGGACCGTGTAGACATAGATATTTGGTCGGATCTATACGGATGGACATGGTTCTGGGTTTTTCGTTTTTCTCTCTGTTCTAAATAGTGGTATCACCATGAGAAGTTCTGGTGCGGTGTTTGTCTGTCCGGATCCTGTCTGTATCTTTGAACGACCCCGGCTACCGGAGATTCGGTGGAGGGACCAATCTTATATTTAAATTTTAATATTATTTAATGTATGTATTATTGGATAGATCTATATAGAATGAAAATTCTCGAGATCCTTAAATAAATTTATCTTATCTTATCTTATATTATCTTAGACAAGTTCGTATTTGAGTAAAATCGGTTGGGGTGGAGGGGGTAAAAGGAGGGTTATTTTTTTTGGCCTTAACTTTTTTATTATTCATAATAAAAGATACATTTAAAAACTTTCAAATAATCTTATACTATTCACAGCACTACCATTAAAAAAAAATATTTTTTTTTTGATTTTCGAAAAAAGGAAAAATTTTAAATATTTTTTTGTTGTTTTTTTTTTGAAATTTTTTTTTTTTTAATTTATCGCTTTTTTAAAAAAGATTTTCTTTTTTGAAAAAAAAATGTTAAAATTTTAATTTTTAATTTCTTTTTTTACTCTAGGCCGCCTAAAGGGAATTATTTTTTTGTCGGCAGCAATATTCTATTTTGCGTTTTAAAAAAAGTCCAAATCAAGTTATAGTATATTAAAGTACTACTACTTATAACATACGTTTTTAGCGCACGAGTAAAAGTTTAGAAAACGAGCCGCTTGCGGTGAGTTTTCTAAAGTACTAGTGCGCTAAAAACGTGTTATGAAACGAGTGCTTTATACAATTTTTTCTATTTTGCTCTAAAATTTAAAAAAACTTACATTTAAATTGATAACTGATTTAGGGATTTTTGTTTTGGATTGGCATTACAGTTTACACCATGTTTAAAATTCTAAGAACAAATGATATTTTGATATATTTTATAGTTATCTCTTCTCTTTTTTACTGCAATTAACCAAGCCACAATTTAACATGGTAAAAATAACCTAAACACAAAATTTTGTAGAAAATTCAACTTTAAAGCGACATTGACATTTGCACGGAAAACGTCAAGCGATAGGCCAGGTCTGTTGCCAACCCAAAAGAACAAAAAAACCTCTTATGGGCATATAAGAACACGCAAAATGCGTGTGATTATGAGCTTATAAGAGTCGCAAAATAGAAAAAAAACTATTTAAAACGCGTTAGGTATTTGAGAAAATGCAATATATCATCCACTGTGAATAGTATATAATTAAACGCGTAGCATTACATATCTTCAAGGCTTGTTTTTTAAATACCCTCCTGTTTGGTCATAAACCAAGATGTTAACATTTAGCAAAGATAACTTTAGTTTTGCTTTTCAGGTTTAAGCCACAAATCAGCTCAAAAATACCGCTCATCGGATAGCACGCCACCTAGTAACTCAGCATTCCAACCTGTATTCCATAACCAAAACGTCAACCTGGAAACGTTGCCCGATAACTCCGAACAACCAGACGTACATACCTCCCTAACCTTATCTGCAACATCCGGCTCGAAGGTCCAGCAGTGGCCGGAAAATAACGAAGCGCCTATTAACGACAGAAATCAGTATTTAGAAACTGGCCAATTATCCGACGTAAACAATTTTGGTCAGCCCGGTGATACTTTGCCGCCCCGAGGTCTTACAAGAATGGTTTTGGGGCAGATGGAGCAAAATGAAGGGGTGGGGAATAGTGCTGGGTTTGGGGATGAAAGGCCGCCACGAGGTTTGAGCCGGATGGTGCTAGGACAAACTGAGAATAATCCTAGTAATCCATCTTTGACTACGTCGGAGGATAATACAACAAATGAACCACCAGAAGGTAAGAGCTACGATCCCTTATGAAAATGACATTTAGCACGCTCTTTTGTCCTTCAGAAAACGCCTTATATCACACTAGTTTGATATTTTATTATTTATTATTTATTTATTTATTTATTTATTTGTTTGGTATTATCACCCTAGTTTGATATTTATGTATGTAGGTTTTGCCTAATTTCACGTATGTAGGTTTGCCTTAATTTACGTTATATATTCTACGAATTTAGCTCATCTCGTTTTATATGCCATTTTTCACCTTTTACCACAGCCTTTTATGATATCTTTTATGTTTTTCAATCCAAATATTTCTGTTTTTCATGTCAAAAATAGAAAGTATAGTTATAACCTTCCTAGTTTCACCAGGATCGTAGGAAAAATAGTGTACATAACTCATTGGAAAGTGAATTTTGTACACTCATGGGGTTTCCCCACTCTCCTAAAATTTCACTTTCCATACGTTATGTTATATACTATTTCCTACAATCCTCTATAAAAATGACGATTAGCACACTCTTTCGTGCTTTAGAAAACGCCTTATATTAACCTAGTTTGATATTTTCATATCACTCTAGTGTGATATTTGTCTAATTTTATTTAGATATTTACCTAGTAGTTTCTAACAATTTTATTCACCTTGTTTTATAAGCCATTTCCACCCTTCCCCATAGCCTTTTTGGATATATGTTATGTTTTTTAATCCAAATATTTCTGTTTTTCATGTCAAACATAGAAACTATAGTTATAACGTTACTATTTTGACCATTACTGTCTAGATTTTATAAAAATTAGTTAATTTTCATTTAGTTACCTTACATTTTATAAAAAACATCAAAATACACACTATTTTCTTATGAAATGTAAAAAAGTACAATTATACTGTCTTATATGGCAGCATAACCACATAAATCTAATTTAACTAGCAAACTTCCAAGTTTGCCTTCATTTAGAACTGCATATAGGCAACCCATTAAACAGCTAGCTATTATGAATCGGATTCAAAAATGAAACATTTTTCAGGTCTCCGAAGAATGATTCCCGGAGAGTCCAGCTCCCCGGAATCAGTCACCCGCCAACAGCTACGCAACCTGGAGGAAGACTCGGAACCTGAGTTCAGCCAGCTCAGCTCCCAAGCGCCTCAGCAACGCTCAGCAACCATCGGCGCGGATACGCCTCCCGTAGACTCGGCCAATGCGCTGTTGTCAGTTAACCGATCGGAAGCAATTGGTGGCGCTACGTCAACGTCGGGAATCGCGTCGGGACAGGATGCGGGTGCTCGAGCGAGAGGGGCTAGTGCTTCTTCCAGTGAACATAGTAGGAAAAACAAGGATAAAAAAGAAGTCACCGGTGATAGTGGAAGGAGAGACTCGGTAGAAGGTACGATTTTTTTAATTTTTGGTAAAAGCTTTCTCAATTTTGAACTAAATTACTTGTCTAAGATGGATAAAAAAAACTATGACTTCGATAACTCTCTAACTTATATATACATATAGCGACTTTAAATTAACGAAAATTACTTTACCCGATAAAAGTCTTGCATTAGATTTTTTTTTTATCATTTTTTACTTTTCTCGGATTTTTATACGAGTTTTTATATCCAAAAAAGATGATTTCCGTAAAAAAAAATCTGTCTGTCCGGGAAATTTGTGACCATAATAACTCGAGAACGCTATGAGCTAAAGACTTCAAATTTGGGAAGATTATCCAAAGTTCTAGGCTGGGATTGCTTTTGGTAAAAATCGAGGTGGGGTAAAAACAAGGTATTTCAAGAACATTTTGAAAAAAAAAATAATATTTAAAAAAAGACATTTTTTATTTTTTATAAAAAAAATTGGCAGCAGTTTTTGTTTATTTCCATTTTTTTTTGTTCCAGGCCAAACTCAAGAAACGGAAGTATCCAAAATAACAAACTCGGTTCGAAACTTAACGGTGGGCGAAAATTTAACGGACAGTCACTTATCGAACAACAGCGCCCCTGACGGTGGTCACCACCGTTCCAGCAGAGAAGAAAGTAGTGACAGTGATGAACACAAAGTGAATCACTCGAGAATCTCGAAGGAAAAACGCCATCCAGAAAAAGGGAAACAGCGAGAAAAGGAAAGAGAAAGAGATAGATACTCACCGAGTAGCTATAAGGATAAGAAGGACAAACGAAGATACAAGGACAGAAGATATGATGATGAGACAGAAGACATTTTTAGTGATAAGGAGAGAGATAGAAGGATAAATAGTAGGGAAAGGGACTTCGATAGAAAGTATAGTAGTTTAAGAAAAGAGAAGGATAGGGATAAGAAAAGGAGAGATCTTAGAGATGGTAGGGAAGCTCCAAGAGATAGAGACTCGAGAGACTATAGGAGAGGAAACGATTATTATTATAATAGGTAAGTAAACGTATTAGTTTTTTTGGAGTTAGGCTTGACAAATCTGTCATCATATTTTCATAGGTAAAATATATTATTGAGATTGCCTAGCAACAACTTTTAATAAATATTACTATAAAGGGTTCACTAATGAATTAAGTTGTTGCTAGGCAATCTCAATATCTCAATAATATGTTTTGCATATGAAAATATGAGAGATTTGTCAACCAGCAGATACTGTTTTGAAAAAATATATCAAGAAAATCTAAAATATATAATTATAAAATATTTGTCGATGTACCAAACCGTGTTTTAACATAATCAAGCAAAAATCTAACAGAAAATATGCAAATAATTAGCAAACACGTGGAAAATGCCAGCATGTGGAAGTTTCACAAAGTTTTAAAATTTTTATAGAACCACATGTAAGTAAATGATAATAAAGCCTTTTATGTAATATTTATCTTGCCTGTTCTTTAATTAATAGAGTATAATAAACTTAAAACTGCTAATTAAGTTAATATTTACGTAACTAAAAAATTAGCTTAATATACGTCAAAAAATCTGTCATAAAATTAGATTTTTGAAAGCGTTTTTCTCCGAAACTGGTCATTTAATTTGGCTGCAATTTTTCTAATTTAATGTTTACCCCCGAAATTACAAAATATCAAAATTTGAGACAGTTTGACTGAGGCCCAGGAACCCCACTATATGTGTACCAGGTTCTTTAGCACCAGTATATTTTTTTTTCAGTAGCAGGTATGAAGACGACTATGAGGACGATCGAGGTTCCAGGCCTACTAGTCGATCGGATTCAATGCATGAATCTTACAGAGAAAGAGGGAGAAATGATAGGGATCATAGGGAAAGAAGGCACCGGGACAGGGGAGAAAGAGACCGTGAACGTGATAGATATAGACGTCATAGAGATCCTAGGGATCCCAGAGATCCTTACAGTACTTATCAAGTAAGTCTTATATTTAAATGTAAAACTGAGTGTTAAACGCGAAAATTTAAATGGCGGATCTAATATGGTGGTAAAATTTAATGATTTCCACTTTTCAAGCAATTTAATTTTTATTTAACTATTACTTGGCCTTTTAGAAATTTTAAATTAGAAACAAAATCAAAATTTAATTTATATAGTTTTTAAATAGCTAAATGACTTTTTCCCGTAGTTTAATATTTTAGGTTAGGTTTAAAAAAAAAGTTAACCTGTCAATGTTTATTTATATCTGTAATTTTATGTACAAAATTGTATTTATTCATTTAAATTATTATGTATAATGTCAAACTTTATGTTAAAATGTTTTTAGATGTGTATAAGTTGACACCTGAGAAACTTTTAATTTTAATTTGTTCGAAAACAACGAAAAATTCCTGTCGAAACGTCACAATTTAAAGAAAATAAGTTTTTTAATTGAATACCTCCCGATACCCCAAAAACCTAACCTAAAATACAGTTTTTAAAGTATATCTATTCTTCTTTCTAGGCTTACGATCCATATAGTCCTTACTACCAACAATACCAATACTACGAGAACTTGAGAAGAACCAATCCACAAGCTTACGCGGAATGGTACCGAAAATACTACCAACAGACCACCGGCCAATCTTCCAATTATGGTACGGAAGATAGAGCGTCTGTTCACTCTGGCAGAAGCTCAGTCAATGACGAATTAGCCAAGGATAGGTAAGTTCTCGATATGGTTTTAAGTACACTGGTTTTGAGTGTTGCTTTGTTATTTTTTTAATCTTTGATTTTAGTTAAATTTATTTCATTATTTTTATTAAATTATTTTATTAATTTTTAGTTAAATTTACGAGAAAAAGTTAAATAGGTTTTTTTTTGTAAAGACCTCTTTGCATTTTTTGTCCAACCATACTGTTATTGATATTTAGTGTTTTTTTAGTGATTTGACAAAAATAAATTGAATCTACACTATCTATAAATGACATGGTATAAAAACTACTCCTGAAATAGCGTTAGTTTTTAAAATTATCATTATGTTAATTTTTTTACAAAGAACTTTTACCTCAAGAAGGAGCATGATGAAATCTACCGTATGCTTTGTTTGAAGCGTGAACCAACTACGGTGAGTGGCTGGTGTGGAGTGACTATTGTTTACACTTAGTACGCGTAAAGAGAGAGAAAGAATGTGTAAACTCACAGTCTAATGTCGTAAAATGACTGACAGGGGTACAGTGTTGCCGATTGGAAACATATACTTTGGATATTTTAATGTAAATTTTAAGAAACATTAGTTCTGTATGAGTTTTATATGAACTAGTAGTTTAATTTTAATAGATTTAAATATGCTATATTATTAAACATAATTATAGTAAACACAATAAAGTTTTTTTACATTTTTAATTTAAGTATAATGATTTGAATTCATGATAAGGTGGAAACTACGCAACATCGCTACTAGGTAGCCTGAAAGTCGACTAGCGACATCTACATTTTACACTACAAAGCTGACCGCGTTTCTGTTAGTAAATAAACAAACATTAAGATGACACATTCATAAACATTGGTCTGAAATTACTTCTTTAGGTAAAAGTTCTTTGTTTTTTTAGCATGATAGCATCTAGATGTCTACATTAATTTGTATTTTTTTTTGTTAGAATAGGAAGTAGTCACTAAAATAAAAAAAATCTTGCATTGCTTATGTATTTAAAAAAAAACAGTACGGTAACTAGATAAATAAAATACCTATAATTTAAAAAAAAATAAATAAAATTTCTTTTTTTGAATAAGTAGTTTTTTAAATTATAAATATGCTTACAAATATACTATTTGTTTGTTATTGCTTTAAATCTATTTAATTCCATTTCTTTTTCAATAATAATAATCCCCTGTTTATTTTTGCAAATAAGTTTTACGAAATAATGCAAAAATGTACTATACTGGAAATTTAATAAAACCTGCAGTGACTCAGTTGCGAATGTGTGGTAAAAGGCGAGGATCATACCAGTTCGGGTGCGACTCGCGTAATTCCGTCGAAGCTTCGCAAAGGCGGACCCCTTATACAAAAGCAGCAGAGGTAGGAGTCACTGCAGGTTTTATTGAATTTCCAGTATAGATTATCAATAATTCAAAAGACTTTTAACCCTCGTACATTTAAATTAAATTTTAATACAGATAATTCACTTCTTTATTTTATGTTGTCATAAAACACGACATTACTCTATACACACATTTCACCAGCTTTCACACTCTTTTTTTAAATTTTTTTTTTTATTTTCACAGAATTATTTTTATCATTTTAAAAATTTGCTTACCCCTATCTTATCGGATAAGGCCAGTAAACCATGTATAAGTAAAAACTTACTTATACAGGCTATTTTTGCTTGATTTTTAGTCACAAACCAAAACTATTTCTTTTGAAATTTGAATTTTGGCAAAAAACTAGATGAAACGTTGCAAGCACATTGTCAAAACATCGGCACTATTTTACATTAGAGCCATCTAGTTTGCAAATTTCAAACTAGGTGTTTTGTTTGATTTTAAATTCTGTATCTTTAAAACATTATGTTCTAGCAAAAAACTGTATATAACATTTTTTTATAGGGCTTAAAAAGAGCTTTTATTTAAAATATAATTTTTTGAAATCGGGTTATAAATATGTGAGATATGCTAAAAAAACCTTTTACTGCTTTAAACGTCAATATCTCGAAAACAATGCGTTGCAGGTAAACGTTGTTTATAACATTTTTTGACCAATTTAAAATTATCTTTTATATAAGTGCTAAATTAACCAAATACAATAATAATTGCCTTATCAACAAAAAACGCTAAAAATAGGAGTTTTACCCTATTTTTACCCCCTTACCCCCAATCGTTTACCCCCAAAATCTAATCAGCTCTTTGGAATACGATAAGAAACAATATGCAAAAAACCGCAAGTCGATATCTCATGTAGAAATGGAGTTAGAGATTTTACACACATACAGACAGACAGACAGACGGACTCAAAATTTGTTTTACTGATTTTGACTCGAGAAATTTGAAAAAAACGTGGTCAAAGATTTTGACTAAGTGCCGATGTAAAAATGTTCTGTCTGTCTGGGAAATTTTGTTAATGCGAAAACGCTTTAAACTACGTCCCTTTTCTGCTACTAAGATTTTTTTTGGTGGGGCAAAAAAGTCAAACGAGGTACAGGGAAACATGGCATTACTAGATTATAAACAGCTGGTATTTCTGTTCTTTTAGTCTAGATCTACGATCGTACGAAAAAATATACATAGCAAAAAGTGCCTAATAAATCTTATATTTAAAAAGTTTTTTGCTTATACTATTTAGAAAATAATAAAAATAGAAGGAAAAGTCCAATAAACCGGCCTTTGAAAATAATTTAGGGGAAGCATTGTTTTACAGTGAGCATTTTTTTATCATTTTTTTTTTGTGTTACGCTTTATTCCATTGTTTAGGTTAACAAGACAGAGTTATTATAGTCAGTCGAGTTTACCACATATGGGCTACTATGGAGTAACTCATAGTCATAGTATATCAGGGCACTATGGGCCCGATCATTCTAGGTGAGCCCCTTTAATATTGGTATAACATCTACCATACAGGGTGTACATCTACCACTCAAATTTTGCTCAATTTTTTTTATTGCTGTATAAATGCATATGTAATTTTTTTGACGTGAGTTCTGATACACCCTGTATACCTGCATCTAATGTAGGATTAATACGGTGTAACACGAAGGGTTTACTAAATTTATAGTATTGTCATTTTATATTTAATAACACAGGTCTATATCGAATTTGCTTTTTGCGAGCTTATACGTGTTTGTGATTTTTTCTCATCATATCCATTTTTTTAGTGACAAGTTTAACATGAGATTGTGACTTAGGTCCAGGAATAAAATAAAGTGTCAAAAATCTGAATTTTTTTATACAGCCATTTTGGGCACTGCTGATTTTCAATATCATCAAAAACAAGGTTTTACAAAAAAAATCTTAAAAAATCGTATTTTTTAGTGAAAAAAATTGAAAAATATTTTTGTTTTTAAAATATATGGTCAAATAGAAAATTTTATTTGCTTTAAAATGATGTATGACAAGGGGTCGTGTTCCATTTAAAAAATACCCAACTTTGCCCCCTGACCACATTTTAAAAACTACATATATCGAATATATGCCAAAAGATAGTTTAAGTTGTCTTATTTTAGTGTTTCAAATTTAAAGTCGATATCTCAACTGGTTCAGAAGTTACGAGGGGTGGGTGGTTTGGACTTGGATCTCACAGTATATGATAACGCTAGGTCAACTGTGGAATTAAATGCATAGTACAGTTTATAACTATAATAAATATAATATTTTTAGTAAATAATTAACTTTATAAACGGTACTATGTATTGAATTCCACAGTTGACCTAGCGTTATCAAATATACGGATAAGCGCTCTATTACCCCTTTTTTCACCTTAAATGACTGTACTACAAGGACTCTTAACAGTATCTTCCGAAAACCATAATTTTCGGAGATTTGCTGTTGATGGTTAGGAAAACCTTAGATCCCCTTCTGCCCCTAGATCCCCTTCTACCAATTCTACCAATATCCACTTGGTTTGACCATTTTTTGAAACTTAAACTGACCTCAGGACTAGTGAAAAATATACAAACATGAAGTTAATGCTAAAATGTATCAATAAATTACAAATTTTGGTAAATATTCGTGTTACACTTATGAATTAAATAAGGGGCTAGTAATTTTTTTCTTATTTTATCATTTTTCTGATATGAGTCTTGAAGCAAAATAAATAGTAATATAATTACTATAAATATATCAAACGAGCAGCCTAAAGTAACATTTCTTAATTTCTTCAACTGAATTTTTGCAATAAACTTATTATTCAGCTGTATAAACAAATACTTTTTTTAAATTTTAAATAATTATTAATAATTTAGTATATTTATGTTGAATTTATTATAAAACATTTTAAAGTTATAGTCACTATACCTACATTACGTTTTACTCAACGTCTATAGGTATTATATAATAATTTATTTTCTATTTTATTTATTTTAGATTAATTCAACACAGTTTTTTATCGCAATAATGCTGCTTTTGTTTATATACAAAAAAAAAACACTATGTTAATACGATATGAGTACGATATTCCTTTATAATGCTCTAAGACTTTACTGCTTGTCGCCTTGCATGTTTCATTTTCTTCTTCTTTTTTATTTATTTTTAATACAAGCTTAATAGTATATTTTGCACCTAGTATGCGAACTAACACTTTAGTGTTCGAGACTAAAGTTTTTTTTGCTGAGACGGAGTCGAGGTGAAAAATCAGTCGAGAACACTTAAGACAGTTCGCATACGTGGTGCAAATCATATTTTTTCTACCACCTAAAGCTATTAAAAGTCCAAATATCAGTTAAAAATATAGTTTAATAATAAGTTTAATTATTATTTTGACATAGCTGTCAATTTGACAAATAAGTTAAACAATGTTAGTGGTTGACTTAATTTTTTTTATTATTGACAGTCGATTTATTGGCTGTCAAGGTTAAGAAGCCTTGACAACGGTAGATAATATGTATAATATGTATAATTAGGTAGTAGAAAAAATTGTTTTATTAATATAAAATTATGCGTAAGTTGGCTTATTTACTAGGAAGTCGGTGTCAATTTTTAGATGGTTCCTTCTCTTTTGTAGGAGAATCAAATTTTTCTAGCTATTCTACAAGTGTATTTAATATTACATTACATTACATTTTGTTTAACCTCGTACTATTCTACTTAATTAAGCATCCCCTAAGTTCAGGACTTGTGTGGGCTAGTAGTAGAGGGAACCACCGGCTTTAATTGACTTTCGAACCAATTTATAGGGAGTGTCCGCTTCACTTACGCCTTCGCCAAATTTTAATTATTAATTAACTGAAAAAGGCAAATCGGCGCCGGTGAGAATCGAACTCACGCTATTTGGGTAGTAAACTCGCCAAGTACGACGCGGTAGTCCACTACACCAATCCTCCCATAATATATATTTCCCTAATTGGGGGAGTTAGGGGTCGGGACCATTTAAGATTTTTTGTGAGATACCTTATGTACCTGTACCATTTTCTAATTTCTAGCCATTTTTGCAGAAAACGAAAAAAATTTGAAAAAAAATAATAAAATGATAGTTTTTTAATTTTTTAAAAGTTTAACCCTCATAACTTTTTTGTTTTTGGGTGGACTACTTTCAAAATTGGCAAAATTGATTCTTATTATAAAAGTTACTTTTTCTAAAAAAGTTACGTTAATCGCCAACTTTTTTTGATCTTTTTAAAAGTTTAACCTCCCATACCTTTTTTGTTTTGGGGGGATTACTTTAAAAAAAAATAAGGAAAATAGTTTTGACAAAGAACATAAAATAAAGTAAGTTGGTGCGCAAATAATTGTGCTCTTTAAGGGACATTAATTTCTAAAGAAAGAAAATTATTTTATTTCATTTATTTAATTTTTTAAATAACTGGTTATAACAATTGAAATTTGCGGCGCTAACTACAGTTAGAAATAGAAAAAGACAAACGGTATCCGCAATACAAAATCGTTGAAAAATGTTAAGCACTAAAATAAAATACGATGGATAGTAAATTATTTACACTATAAGTATGTTAACAAGGCCAAATTAAAACATTTTTTTGGTGTTTGGCTGGTAAAAATGGTAAAAATTGGTTGACTAAAAAAAAGGTAATATTATTACAGTAACTGTAATAAAATTACATATACATTATATAAACTGTTTATAAGAAACACATTTAAATAAATGATAAATAAATCAATATTAGGCTATTATTCCAACTAGTTTTGAACATAACCGTAAAAACTAGACATGCAGACGCACATATGGAAAGGACAACAACAAAAATACTCAAATAATCCGATAATTTATTCATTTCATTTATTTTTATGCATATTGCTTGAAAAAACTAGGGAAACTATGGTCTGTTTCATCAAGCAAGATAGTAAATTAAAAATCGCACAGTGAATCTTTTCAAAACCGATTCGAATGTTGGATGTACGAATATACTGCCTAGTTTATTTTATAAAACAACTATATAAAGTTGTCAGCTATATTTTTGATTTTTTTTTGCAAAATTAATGGAGGGCCCCTAGCACAAGCCAAAAGCTTATTTGGGGCTCTCCATGACTCTGTATGATGCTAAAATAAATAAATAAATAAAATAAATAAATAATATTCTATAAACAAACATATCCTATTCAAACCTGTTGTAAAAATATTCACTGTGCGTTTTGAAATAGAACAGTTTGTATTAAAAATAGAAATGAGACCAGGGTAACCCCTGGTGAAAATTCAGAAACCCTGCGTTTCTGAATTTTCACGTTTTTGGTGTATGTATATACATTATCCCATCCCAGGTTGGCATTGTAATTGGTATTGCAGTTTTTATTTTTAACCCCTTCACAGTGATTGACCTCTATAGAGGCAAAAAAAGTTCGTGCCATTAATGTGTATGACCGCTCTGGCAGCATCTAAAATTATCAGTTTACCATTAGTTTATTTTCCATGATTTTTTGACAGCACGCGGTTTTTTGGGGTTGCTGATTACGAATCTGATGCCAGTTTTCCAAAATTCCTAATGGCGGATTATAGATTTTTTAAAGTTTCTCAGAGAATTTAATCCGCCATATTGGATCCGCTATTTTGAATTTTGGAAAACTGGCACCACATTCGTAATCAGCGACCCCAAAAACCCCCGAGTAGCAAGCTTCAAGCAAATCTGAGCAACTTTAAAAAATCTAATCCGCCATATTGGTCCTGCCATTTTGAATTTTGGAAAACTGGCACTAGACTCGTAATCAACGGCCCCAAAAATTTTCAGCACATTTTTGGCACGAAAACTTTATTTTCACTGCACTTCAAAGGGCTTAATTGTAATATGTACATTTTAGCAAACATAGTTATATTTAACACTAACCAAGCCAAGGGAACGTTTATTATATACTTGGAATTAATGGTGCATAATACTGTATATTTATTTAATTTTTTGTTTTTATTTTAGTTATTCAAGACCGCTTGACCAAACCGATTCCTCCATGAACCTCGAAGATGCAAATATAACTGCCCAAAGACTCACTCCTGCCAAATTCGCAACTGCTCACATCAAAGCTTCGATAGCGTCTGGCAACCTGCTCAGAATATTACCCTCTTACCCACTGGATGGCCAAGCTCCCGTGGTCGAAATTTGCAGCTTACCCTCCGTTTTCGAGAACGATGCGGAGTTTATCGAACTGAACAAGTTCCCCGGGCCGTTAGTGAAAGGAGTGACTCACAAAAAAACTATCATCGAGTATTGTGAGGGAAAAATCAAAAGCGTCGGTTTTAATTTGGATATTGTTGATTCAGATTCATACGTTCTTATGTGGGAGTTGTTGATTCTTTTAATCAGGCAAAACGGGGTAAGTGATTTATCTTAGAATACCTAAAATTTTTTCATATAACTAGTATAGTATATTCTATAACTAGTATGGAATAAACAATATTCCGCGCTAGCGGAAAGTTTGTCATACGAGCCGGCAGGCGAGTATGACGGTCCCGCGAGCGCGGAATGACTATTCCATAGGTGTTGTAGACTATACTTTTTCTTCGACTGCAAATATGAAACACTGTATGGCTTTAAACTGCGGACAAGGTTAAACAATGTTTTTTGTGACTCGACATTAAAAATGCAACAAAACACATATTTTTAAATAAAGCAATTAATGTTATTTAATAATTTTATCAAATCAGTACTTAAAAAATATTTTTATTTAATTTTAGCACATATTTACAAATTATAATACAAAAATTGAAGGTTATGTCAGATTGTTGTGAGATATATCAGGTTTAAATATTTCACAATAGATGGAGCAGTTTTAATTTTTTGAACTAAATTGATAAAAAACTGGTCAAATATTAAGAAAAACTAATAAATTGCATTAAATTGCTCAATATTTCATGGTAAAATATATGTATATATTTTTGCTAATTTTGCTACAGTTTTCTTTACTTTTATAAACAAGAGATGGCACTACATGTGCTCATTCTAACACTTGATACGGAATGTCATACCGTATCTAGAGCTAGAATGGATTCATTCTGTGTTTGAAAAGTGTGTGAATTTGCTTACATTCTAAAGCAGTCGTAGAAAAAAATTATGTAACTTGGAGGCGGAACCTATTTAATTTAGGAACTTTATATCTAGTTAGCAAGAGGAGACTTTTAGTATTAGTGTCTATAATTTAAATGCGTTCTAAAAACATTCGCATTTATATGAAAGCAAAACTCCATATTTTTAGAATATTTCTAGAAATCCCATTAATTCATTGATGGGTAGGGTCGCAAGCTATATTCTTTTGTCCAGTCTTGCCAACCTAAAAGAAAAAAAGTACTAACCTCTTATGGGCCTATAAGAACACCCAAAATGTGTGTGATTAAGAGCTTATAGAGTCGCAAAATAGAAAAAACATTTTGCGACTCTTATAAGCTCATAATCACACGCATTTTGCGTATTCTTATAGGCCCATAAGAGGTCTCTACTTTTTTTTCTGTTGGGTTGGCAACATACAAAAGTCTATCTCTTGACGTTTTGCGTGCAAATGTCAATGTCGATTTAAAGTTTAATTTTTTACAAAATTTTGTGTTTGGGTTATTATTTACCGTGTTAAAATTGTGGATTGGTTAATTGCAGTGAAAAAAGAAGAGATGACTGTAAAATATATCAAAATATCATTTGTTCTTAGAATTTTAAACATAGTGTAAACTGTAATGCCAACCCAAAACAAAAATCCCTAAATCAGTCATCAATTTAAATGTAAGTTTTTGTATAAAGCACTCGTTTCATAACACGTTTTTAGAGCACTAGTACTTTAATATACTATAAAAACATCGATATGAAATTCAAACTTTTTTTTCAGATGGTGGTTGGTACAGATATTGCAGAATTACTTTTGAAAAATCAATCTGCTACCAGTGATAATTATGTTAGACCATCATCTGCCCTCTCTAGTATAAGCAGTAATGCAGCGAACGCCAACTCTGAAACTAGCAATCAGCTAGCTTCGGACATGATAGGTGGCAGCACCTGTTCTGTCTTAAAGGAAGAAGAGGTTACGAATAAGTTTAGGGAGTATTTGCTGTATGGTTCTGGTAAAGAAGCTTTAGGTAAGTTAGTCAACAACGTTTTTGTTAATTTGTTTAGCAAAAATCGTAACAATTAATTACAAAACTGCTTTAATACAATTATTTTTGGTGGTGATCAAAAAATAAAACGGTTGTTTTAATAAATATATATTTTATTTTAGAATGGGCAATGAAACATGGTCTTTGGGGACACGCCTTGTTTTTAGCTAGTAAATTAGATAAAAGGACTTATGCCAATGTGATGATGCGTTTTGCTAATGGTTTAACCATAAATGATCCTTTACAAACACTCTATCAGCTACTGTCGGGAAGAATGCCAGCTGCAGTAACAGTAAGTTATTTTACATTACTAAAAATACACTGTCTAGTAAAAGAGCTTTCCCATTTTTTACCTCCGCGCGTAAAATAGATTTTTTATTATCAGATTTACTTTTAGCAGCCTTAAAAATAAACCAATTTTCACGAAAACTACCCGCGCCTCTTAGGGGGTGGAGTTAGAATTTTTTTTATTATCAGATTCACTTTTAGCAACCTCAAAAAGTCGCCATTTTGAAGAAAAACAACATTATCTCATGAACCGTAGGAGTTATACAAAAAGTGCTTAGTGTTTTGGGAGTTTGAAAACAAGAAGAGCAGGTTATCACAAGTAACTTTTTTTTAGCTTTCAAAAAAAAAATCATCTTTTTAACTCCATCCGGGGACGTACTGTATTATTATTTAAAATAAATATCAACGTGCACAAGGCTGTTTTTGAAAAAAATGCACCCTGTACATCACGACCTAAGATCTTACAAATAATTTATAAGTAACCTTTTTTTCAGTGTGTAATGGACGAAAAATGGGGAGACTGGAGGCCCCATTTAGCCATGATCCTGTCAAACTCGACACAGAGACCCGAACTGAATTGCAAGGCCATCACCACTCTTGGTGACACCCTCATGACTCGGGGTAGCTTATACGCGGCCCAGTTTTGTTATTTAATGGCCGAAGTCGGGTTTGGTAAACACAGTGTTCCTGAAACTAAGTTGGCACTACTAGGTTCTGATCATAAAGAAACATTTACGAAATTTGCTACGAATGAAGCTATTCATATGACGGAGATTTACGAATATGCTTGTAGCTTAAATGATGCTAATTTTGTGATACCAGAGTTACAAGTAAGTATAAGATAACTAGATCAAACGTTGCAAGCACCCTGTCAAAACATCGGCACTATTGTACACTAGAGCCATCTAGTTTGCAAATTTTAAACTAGGTGTTTTGTTTGATTTTAAATTCTGTATCTTTAAAACATTATATTCTAGCAAAAAACTGTATATAGCATTTTTCATAGGGCTTAAAAAGGGCTTTTATTTAAAATATAATTTTTTGAAATCGGGTTATATATATGTGAAATATGCTAAAAAAATCTTTTACTGCTTTAAACGCCAATATCTCGAAAACAATGCGTTTTAGTAAAACGTTGTTTATAACATTTTTTGACCAATTTAAAATTACCTTTTATATAAGTGCTGAATTAACCAAATACAATAATAATTGCCTTAATTATAAACAAAAAACGCTAAAAATAGGAGTTTTAACCTATTTTTACCCCCTTACCCCGAATCGTTTACCCCCAAAATCTAATCAGCTCTTCGGAATACGATAAGAAACAATATGCAAAAAACCGCAAGTCGATATCTCATGTAGAAATGGAGTTAGAGAGTTTACACTCAGACAGACAGACAGACAGACGGACGCAAATTTTTTTTTTACTGATTTTGACTCAGAATTGTCTAAAACGTCGAGAAATGAAATATACACTTATATTTAACTAAATTTTTCTGTTTGCTTGTTTGTAAAGCTAGGCCTCCTTTATTTATTTTTTAGGGAGATTTTTTTTAATTTTTTTTACCATAATTCTGTAACTATATTTTATTTATTATATTATTGACAGCTCCTGCGCTTGAATAATATACGGTTGTTTCAAATTTTCCAAAAATTTTAAAAAACGTCCGTTACTGTCGTCTGTCCGATGTCACGATTTTTGTAGACACGATAACTCAAGAACGAATAATCCGATCGGCTTGAAATTTTCAGGAAAAATCAAGTTCTATGAGGGGGAGATCCGTTGTTTTTAAAACTAATCCCTCCAAAAACAAAGAAGTTATGGTTAAAAAAAAATCGAAAAACGCTTAAAGAAAATTCCGATTAACGTAACATTTTCAGGAAAAATTACTTTATAAGGATCAGTTCTACCAATTTTAAAAGTACCCCCCCCCCCTTTTTTTGAAAAAATGAAAAAACTATCATTTAATTTTTTTTTTTTCGAAAACTTTTTTATAAAAAAAATCAAAAACAAATTGAAAGTTTTTTTTTAAATAATTTTTTTATTGAAACTTTTGTTTGTTTTTTATAAAATTGTTTTTCACTAAAAGAAAATTAAAAAAAAATGAAAATTTTTTGTTTTTTTTTATTTTGTTTTTTTTTTATTTTTTTTATTTGGATTGCAATATACCATTTACTGTGAATGGAATGCGTATTCTTACATATCTTCATGGCTTGTTATTTTTTAAGGCTTTAGGAATGTGTCTTGTATTCAAGTTTATATCTATAAATATTAAACTATTTACATGTCATTATTGACTTATGTACAGTTTTGCAGTATTTCAATTAAAACCTTAGATCAGTCTAATTTTTATACGAACTTGAATTATTCAAGTTTTATTCAAGACTCATTCAGCCTAAAAAATTAAAAAATGCTTAGCAGTTACAGAATTAAAACAAAAATTGGAGAAATTTAAACTTTTTGAATATAGCATCCAATATTACGCAAAAACTATGAAAGTCAACTGAGTTTTTAGATTATAATATACCAATTAGAAGCACATCCTGAGCTTTTTACGTTCTACACTTATATGGTTATGTAAAAAAAATAACTATTTTTTTACAGTGCAGAACCTGATTAAACTAATATTTGAAGACTCTCACTTTTTTCAAAAATTAGTTATTCTGACGTTATGGTATTTAATACACTTTACAAAAAATATTTTTATGATCCCTACAACCTTTTGAAATATAATACCCGTTCTACAGAAAAATGAATAAAGTTATAATCTAACCGAAATTTAAATAAATTCACTTTAATTATATCGATTTTCACGGTTTATTTATAAATATCTTCTATCAACCCGATCGAGGTCTCTGTCCCAGTTAAAAAGTTTATCTTTAATTGCAATTAAACATGCTTAAATTTGCACATTTATGTCTATAAAAAAAACTTTTTATTTTATTACATTATCGCCAAAAATTTTCCTTTAAAATCATATACAAATTTCTAGTTGAGTATTACAATTTCTGCACAAATGTAAGAAAAAGCCATTTTTTTTTAATTTCCGAATTTTTGTTAAACATTATACTGTTTTTTTATCAAAAATATTTAATTTGTTTATTTCAGACATTTTTTGTTTTTTATTTTTTGTTTTTATAAGACGTATTGATTGGCTTTTACACGGTTTGTGCAGCTACTACTTTTTTAGAGCTCGATGCGACACGTGTTAACCTTGAGCTATCGACCTGAAATTTGGTGGAACGTAATTTTTAAATTATTTGGAACAAATTTAGGAGGCATGCCTAAAGTAGTAGAATACGTCAAGCGCGGCTTGCCGAGAGTGGAAAACGATTCTTGTATGCTTACTTTTCTATTTTCGCCAAATTATTATTATTATTATCACCAAACCTAGTCCATATCTATTTAAATGCTTGTCGAACATTAGAAAAAATTACACTTTCTTTTATATATTTTATTACATTATCATTAAAGATTGTTTGTTATTATACTATTCATATAACGTAGTGATAGAATAGTATTATACAGTAGTTTCGAATTTCCCAAAATCGCAAAAAAAACGCACTAGACAAAAAATTCTTAGATACAAATGTGTTTCGTTAAAAAATGAGAAACTGCAAATATCCGTCTGTCTGTCCGTCCGATGTCACGATTTTTTAGGACACGATAACTTGAGAACAAATAATCCCATTGACTTAAATTTTTCAGGAATAATCAAGTTCTATGAGGGGAAGATCCCTATTGTTTTGAAAGAAATCCCCCAAAAACAAAAAAGTTATGGGGGTTGAAAAAAAATGAAAATTTTTTTTTTGTTTTTTAAAAAAATTAAATTTTTTTTTTTGTTTTAAATTTTTTTTTTTTTTTTGAAAAAAAAAAAATTCTAAATAATTTCCAAAATGTTTTCGTCTTTCGAAAAAAAAAATATGCCTGATGTTTTATTTTAATACAAAAAGGCCGTCCACAGTATTCTTTTGCTGTCAGCAGTATTTTATTATGCGTTTTAAATAGTTTTAAATTGCGTTATTTGGACTGTGAATAGTATATAATGAAATGCGTAGCATTACATATCTTCACGGCTTGTTTATTATTATTAAAAATAGTTTGTTAAAAATAATAATATAATAAAAAATTTAAGTGTCATTTTTTCTGCGGCTGTAACGTGAGTTACCATTCACCCCCATTTACCCTACATTGAAATAGATTTAATGAGCTTTAAAATTTAAATATATCGATTTTGTTTTCAGGTATATAAGTATCTCCTATCAACACGCTTAGCTGACAGAGGTCTCCTGGAGAAGTCCCTCGCCTACTTGGAAAAACTGGCCACGCACATCGTGGCAAACCCTTCGAGTGTGCAGTCTAGTCTTGTAGATAATATTTGCGCCCTCGCCGACAGATTGAAATTCTACGACCCAGTGGGCGATGTGGACATCGACGAATCGGAATTTGGCAACGTGGTGGAATCTAGTCGTCCGGATAACTTGTGGTTGAAGGACTTACGTGCAATACAAAATGACTATCAGGTAATTACACTGCCGCACATTAAATTCCGGGCACCTAGTAGTAGTAGTAAATTTTTGGGTTGGCCAAAGCCGGACAACTAGGCCATTTCTGGCCCTTTTTGTCACCCCAGGCAATCCCAGCCATTTACTAATTTGAGTCCTCCTTGAACCTGCCCGTCCTTTCAATAAAGGTCAGGATATTGGGATATTGGCCCAGGGGAGATCTCTTAGTTCCTCTTGGTTGAGTCTTTGAGTTTCAAAGACTTGCAACCTGATCCTGTCGTATCTGACGCACTCGGCTAAGTAATGAGAGGATGTTTCATCCTCTCCGCACTCTGGGCATAGCGGACTCTCTAGAATCCGCATTGTTGCCAGGTGCTTCCTTAGCCTGCAGTGGCCCGTGAGGACCCCTACAAGTTGTCTGAGTGCAGTTCTTCCTTTTTCCAGCAACCAGTCGGTCTTTGATTTGCTTGGGCCAGCCAGGAAGTCCCTAGCTTGCCGGCAACCGTCGACCGCCCTCCATTGCTCCTTTAGCTTGGTATAAGCCCACTCGTCGAGAGCGGTCTTTACCTGCTTCCTTGTAACCCCCAATATAGGTTCCGGCCCCGTGCAGGCCATCCCTGATCCGAGTCAGGGATGGCCTGCACGGGGCCGGAACCTATATCCGGGCAACTAAAAAATTGACATTTTTTAAATCCAAATATTTCGAAAACTAATTAATGGATTTGACTAATTCTTTTTTAGTTTTAAAGCTTAAACATTCTCTACTTTTGTTTGGACTTTTTGGACTTAAACATTCTCTACTTTTGTTTGTTTTAAGAATAATTAAAAATTTTTTTTTCGTATTAACAGCAACAAATAATGTACAACTATGTTTCTTACCCCATCTTCTAGGACTTGCATTGTACGCCACTGCAACTGTTTAACAAATTATTAAAGTCTTTCTTATTGCCGCAGTTTTAATGAATATTTTCTTTTTTATTTTTTTACTTTTTTAGTTCTGGTTTAGGAGATATCACGATTTTCCTGAAAGTTGTCATTTTTTCAGTCAACTCAAAAACTACTAAAACAGCAGAGTTTTTTATTTGAAGCTCATGTCTTTTACTTCCTCTTCTACGCATATGTCTTTTACTTCTTCTTCTACAGTTTCTTCATCCCGGGGAAACTTTTTATTGCCGTCTGACGGAGGCTTAACGGTGATTTCTCAGAACTGCCGCCGGACGGAGTGACCCTATTTTTTCTTCTACTCAAGTTTTTCAAACCCAATTTATGTTTTTGATAAACTTGATTAGAAGAAAAACGTAACTCGGTTAAGCTTCAAATTTAAAGCACAGCATCAATCAAATTCATGTAGTACTTTTAGAGTTTCACTGAAAATGTATATTTTTAATTTGTAACCTAATTTATTATAATTGTGTAATGTCCTTTGTATTATTTATGACTAGAAAGTAAAAAGTCCAATTATATTTATCATTCATCAAATATTCCTACAACATATTATTTAAGTCCGTAGATGCTATTTCTATAATAGCGAAACCGCGGTCACATTAATTGTTTTTAACAATAAAATTAACGTGAAGATGATTATAAGCTTTTTAATTATTTTATAATAAACCACTTCACTGTAAGAAGTTCAGACGTTTAGAACCATGAATGAATTTTCAAACTGGATAATTATTGTATTATTATAATTCGCCTATTTCTCCCCTTGCCCCTGGAGCATGTAATATCCATTCAACGAGAGAATGCGACTCTGACGTCACAGCGCGTAAACTAAATACCACTCTGAAGGGTAATTGAAACTTATTTCTTAAGATTTAATAAATTATTTTTGTTTACATTTTCTATATAATAATTATGGATTAAGTCCTAATAAATAAGGTTCAATTACACACAGAGTGATTTTTAATTTACGCGCTGTAACGTCAGAGTCGCGTTCTCTCGCTGAATGGTGTTTAGTCTCGACCATCGGCATCCGTTCATCCATTTTGTTTTTATGCAAAATCAAAAACGTTTGGACTTTATAAAATTAGGTATGGTAGCGATCGTTTCTTCCAACACTACATCTCAGGTTAGATCATCTTCAGAGAAAACCTAACTTCAATCTCACACTTTGAATGGTAAAGTCCTTATATTATTAACTTCGCTTAATTCTTTTCAGGCTGGTCTTATAGTTCACGAAACCATCCAGAATTACCAGCCATATTCTGAACAGACCAACGAAGAGGCAACGCTGCAAACTTACGATGCTACTGTGCAAGAAACGTGGCAACAGCAGTACGATCAGCAGCAATATAATACGCAATCGCAACAGTGGCAACCAGAGCAAATTCCTCAGAACACTGAGTATCAGCAACAAGAGAATCAGCAAGAAAGTAAGTAACTTTTAAAATTACCGTAAAACCTTGCAACTTTGCACAGAGGTACAATTTTGCCCATCTTCAAGGTGATATAATTTTGTTTTGTTCTTTAAACGTGTCCATATAGTAGAAAGGTTTGATGTTAGCAGTTCGCTATCTAGAAGTGTAATCACGTAAGCAAATATCGGCGATATTTTGGCGGTTTTTAACACTAAAAGCTAAGGTTTGCTGTGTCTTTATTGCAATATTTTAATAAAATTTGGACTAGGTATTCCTTTACATATTGTTACCAAAATAGTGATATAATATTTTAGCATATGTTTAGGGGCGGCCTTTGCAAAGGAAAAGTTAATTAAAATTACATATATTTATTATAAAAACTAGACTGAGTAACTGTTTTGTGTTACAATATTTTTTTTCTATTTTGCGACTTCTATAAGCTCATAATCACACGCATTTTGCGTGTTCTTATAGGCCCATAAGAGGTCTCTACTTTTTTTTCTTTTGGGTTGGCAACATACAAAAGCCTATCTCTTGACGTTTTGCGTGCAAATGTCAATGTCGATTTAAAGTTTAATTTTTAACAAAATTTTGTGTTTGGGTTATTTTTTACCTTGTTAAAATTGTGGACTGGTTAGTTGCAGTGAAAAAGGAAGAGATGACTGTAAAATATATCAAAATATCATTTGTTCTTAGAATTTTAAACATAGTGTAAACTGTAATGCCAACCCAAAACAAAAATCCCTATATCAGTCATCAATTTAAATGTTATTAAATGTTAGAGCAAATTAAAAAAAACTGTATAAAGCACTCGTTTCATAACACGTTTTTAGTACTTTAGAAAACTCGCCGCGAGCGGCTCGTTTTCTAAACTTGTACTCTAATATATAAGAAGAAACACGCCGGCCTTTCCATTTCGGTCGGCGCCCTGTAGTAAGCTTCTGGTTCGGCGCCCCTATTTGAAAAAAAGTTTGTAGCCTACAAAATTTTGACGACTAAAAAAAGGAAAATAAATTAATATAAAAAACATTTTTAAGAATCATCTTTTATTTAAGTGCACTAAAAAGAAGAAAATAAACTTTCAAGTAAATCAAACCCATCATTTTGTCACATTATACAATTTTATATGATATAAAAGCTTATTATTCCATCAATCTATTTTCTAATCATCGTACAGAGTGATAAAAGCTCGTCGCGAGATTTTTTATAAAAGAAATTTACACAGGAAAATCTCGCGACAAGCTTTTATATCATATAAAATTGTATAATGTAACAAAATGATGGGTTTGATTTACTTGAAAGTTAATTTTCTTCTTTTTAGTGCACTTAAATAAAAGCTTGTTCTTAAAAATGTTTTTTTTTTTATTAATTTATTAATAGTTAAAACGAGCTCAAACTAGATAAAACGTTGCAAGCACCCTATCAAAACATCGGCACTATTATACACTAGAGCCATCTAGTTTTCAAATTTCAAACTAGGTGTTTTGTTTGATTTTAAATTCTGTATCTTTAAAACATTATATTCTAGCAAAAAACTTTATATAACATTTTTTATAGGGCTTAGAGCTTTTATTTAAAATATATTTATTTGAAATCGGGTTATAAATATGTGAGATATGCTAAAAGAACCTTTTACTGCTTTAAACTCCAATATCTCGAAAACAATGCGTTTTAGGAAAACGTTGTTTATAACATTTTTTGACCAATTTAAAATTATCTTTTATATAAGTGCTAAATTAACCAAATACAATAATAATTGTCTTAATTATAAACAAAAAACGCTAAAAATAGGAGTTTTACCCTATTTTATCTTCGGAATACGATAAGAAACAATATGCAAAAAACCGTAAGTCGATATCTCATGTAGAAATGGAGTTAACGAGTTTATACCCAGACAGACAGACGCACGCAAATTTTTTTTTACTGATTTCGACTCAGAATGGTCTAAAACGTCGAGAAATGTGAAAAAACGTGGTCAAAGATTTTGACTTTTCGGCGAAGATTTCAATACATCGGCACTCTTAGTAGCACTAAGTGCCGATGTAATTATTTATATATTGGAAATTATATCAAGAAAAGAAATAAACTATCCACTTTGCAGAGTATGCTAAAAAATGCGAAGCATCACATATCTTTACGGTTTGTTATTCAATATTTTAAGGTGTCCTATGCCAATTTGGCCTGGTGATATGGATCTTTTATTTAAAACCCATTAACCTGTCAGCAACTGCCATGTTGCATTGCGGATTAATAATTCATTAAATAGGAGGGTGTTATGCAATAAATTGGTCAGTGTAAAAAACCGGATTTTATAAATCAAGTTGACTGATTTATAGTATTATTAATTTGAGCCATTTCGCCTCAATGATTATTTATATCGATAAAAAATCTAAAACAGAAAATAAAATTAAAATATTCTTATCAGGCGCACCTATTTCTAGAAGCGCTGGTAAGGTATTGCGTTTAAAATATTACTTATCTGCTATATCTTCTTTACCTAAAAAATATTATTAGTCAATACCTTACTAAAGTTTAAAATTTTTGCCTAAATAAAGATTTTTTAATAAAATTCTTGATAAATCGTTAAAATAATTAAAAAAGAACGAAAAACTGAATAAAAGTTAACTTCTAACGTTTCGGGATCTAATCTAATCCCGTTTTCAAAGAAAATTATTAGTTTTTGAAAGAATTTGTGCAATATTTGGTTTTATCATTCAAAATATGTCATTTCGAGGTAATTGAAACAAAGACACCCGTAACAATAAAAAGGTGTAGAGAAATTAATTTGGAAAAGGCGTTCTTGTTGAAAACGTGTAGAAAAGTTAATTTGGAAAAAACTTTTTTATTGTATTGTAATTACTATTATATTTTTCTTACGTATTTTTGGACGCTGAAAATAAATTTGATAAAGAAAAAGCTTGTTGACCTCTAAAGGACCTTGCTTCCTTCTAATGGAAAAGTGGTTTTGATCAGATTTTGTTGAATTTTGTATATGATATGATTAGTTCTCAATCTATTATCAATTTTTTTTAGCATTTTAATAAAATAATCATTTTCTTTTTCATATGTATGGTTAAAAAGAACCGTTTTAGTAAATTTTATCTGGAAGTTAAAATAAGAAGGCGAAAGCCACCATACCGATATATGCTCACTGATGATCGCAAAAAAGCGTGAAATAGCAGCTATATGACATCTTGGTAGGGATTTTCTGACTGATTGTGAAAATTCTGTAGTAGAGCAGTGCAATTTCTTTATAGATATAAATAGTTTGCCGTCTATAAGGCACTAAACTTTATTTTTCATAAGAAGTAGTTTCCAACCTGAAGTAAATACACGCTTCTTTCAAAATTATAAAAATTGTAACTTGTTAAGTTATTGATTAACAATAAACTACTGGCATTTTCAAGTTGACTTTTGTTATTCCTGTAAGTTTTAGAATGATAATGAAATTTTTTTTTTCTATTTTGCGACTCTTATAAGCTCATAATCACACGCATTTTGCGTGTTCTTATAGGCCCATAAGAGGTCTGTATTTTTTGTTCTTTTGGGTTGGCAACAGACCTGGACTATCGCTTGACGTTTTCCGTGCAAATGTCAATGTCGCTTTAAAGTTGAATTTTCTACAAAAATTTGTGTTTGGGTTATTTTTACCATGTTAAAATTGTGGCTTGGTTAATTGTAGTAAAAAAGAGAAGAGATGACTATAAAATATATCAAAATATCATTTGTTCTTAGAATTTTAAACATGGTGTAAAACTGTAATGCCAATCCAAAACAAAAATCCCTAAATCAGTCATCAATTTAAATAAGTTTTTTTAAATTTTAGAGCAAAATAGAAAAAATTGTATAAAGCACTCGTTTCATAACACGTTTTTAGCGCACTAGTACTTTAGAAAACTCGCCGCAAGCGGCTCGTTTTCTACTCGTGCGCTAAAAACGTATGTTATGAAACTAGTACTTTAATATACTATTTTTTGTCGCTAAGTATTTTGCTATATTCTGTTAATATTTAATCAGTTTTGTCTAAAATCCTTTATAAAGGTTGTTTAGAGAAATTTTCGCAAATCAAGAGGCACTTATTAAGTGTTAAACGTGTTAACAGACATAAACATGCCTTAGTTTCTCTGAGCATACTTGAGGATGCTCACCAATTTTAACCCTTAAAAAAAGCTTGTTTTCGATAACATTAGTTTAATACAAATCTGTGGCCTATTTCCATTTAATTACATGAACAAAAAATCAGGTCGCCCACTGGACCCCTATAAATAAATATATTTTATCCAATACATACAGATAATGAGACAATTACCAGCTTTATTTTAAATGGATAAACTTAAAAATAACCCCCACGTGGCTTTTACTTTATTGAGTGGATAATTATTTATTTTACCCACTCAACTGTCACTTGTCAAATTATTTTCTTGTAAATGTCATTAAAATTTTTAATAAAAATATGAATTTCTAAGCTATTTATTGGATAAAACCTTGTATGTCACTCATGGGTAAACCGATATTGCCCTCTCGAAAATTAACCTGCTTGGCTGACGCCTCGTTAATTTTCTCATGGGCAATATCTTACTTTACCCACTAGTACCATAAATAACTATATTTCTGGCATGGGCGCTTAACGTGTTATGGAAGTTCGTTCTCCTAAAAATACACCGTTTTAAAAGGGTCATGATGTTTAATAGTGATTTTTAGATATGCATGTCGGAACTTTGTTTCTTAGCGCTAACCCTGTATCATTAAAATTTAGTTTTTAACATTTTAATTTTTAGTCCTTGAAACGTGAAATTTTAGCTTTAAATAAATTTTTGCTTGAAATCGGTTAACCCTACGGTATAACAATAAGGGTACCTTTATTATATATTTTTACCTTTGAAATTTTATTCTAAAATTAAATTAAAAAAAAAAGTAACAGAGAAAAAAGTAAAAAGCGCGTTTTGCACGCCTCTATTCAAAATAAGTACATGAAAATAACATGCGATGATAGCCTTTATTAAGGTTAGATCACTGAGTTAAATAAACACATACTTTTGGATCCCTCTGAAAATTTCCAGGATTTTTTTTTTGTATAATCATCCCTTAAAATTTGTGGCGTTAGTTCTTAGACACCCTGTATGTTAATAACATAATCATCAAAACAAAGGATCACAGTTTTATATCCGTTTTTCAGTCATTTCTTTTGCACAAAAAGACTTCGTGCTTTGTGCCCTTCTTTTCAAGATTAAAAATCAAATTTTATTTTGGATTGATGCCAGTTCTTTATAAACACAACCGAAAAATCGATCTTCGGGCTCCAGAAATTTTATAAAAGAGACATAATTAATTTGACTGGGTTAAAAAGTACAATTTTTAATTAGGGAGTGTCACATCAAAATGTATCATGTCCAGTGAAGTCATGATACATAGAGAAAAATATTCTTTAATTTATTGCGAAAGTTGGAAACATTTTGAAAACATTTTTTTTTTTAATTTTCTTTTTGCGAAAAACGAAACTTTTTTTAAAAAAAATATCTTTGAAAATGATAGTTTTTTTTATTTTTCAATTTAAACCACCAAAACTTTTTTGTTTTTGGGGGGATTACTTTCAAAAATAGTAGAATTGATCCTTATAATAAAAGTAATTTTTCTGGAAAAGTTACGTTAATCGGAAATTTCTTTTTCGATTTTTTTAAAAGTTTACCCCCATAACTTTTCTGTTTTTGGTCTAGGACGTTTTTGGCGGTTTTGGGAAATTCGAAACTACCGCCCAGACAGCACATAATAACTTTTAGATATCCATGGGATATACTTTCTGGATATCCAGTATATCCATTAGATAGCCTGGATTGACAGTAGATATCCCATGAATAGCCAAATGTCCGCCTATGTCCAGGATATCCACGATATCCAGTGGACATCTATTTTTAACCTTCCTAGAGTATATCCATTGAATATCCATAATCCATGCATGCTCCTGCATGCTAAAAATGAAATGATCAAAGAGAGTTACAAACTATCACATTTTCTGTGACCGAGGATTGAGAGCAGCCTCAAACCAGTATTAGGACTGATAACTTGATGATAAAATTTTTTTTGTTTTTTTCCGTTTTTTTTGATGTACCGACGCGACGTAGCTTGTAAACCTTTTGAAATGTGTTTTTGAGATTATTACGTAGGTCATGAGCACCCTATTGTATAATGCTTATTTGCGTTTTTCCTTTCTAATCAATAAAAAATCCTTCAACTTATAAGCTTAATGACCAACTTCCCCTAAGGGTTCGTGAAAAACAATTCACTGGTCCCAGCCTAACGATAATGTGCACTTATTTCCAGATATCCCTCCAATATTAATGTCTTAGACTTAATTGAGTAAACAGAAAAGTTTCTCAAGGGCTCATAAAATAGCTTATTTTACAGCAAGTAGAATGGGAGTGTTTATGCCAAATGCGTAAATACACACAGATAAATTTTTACTAAAAAAAGGACGTAATATCAAGTGACTCAAAAGTTTGGACTTTTGCAAGTATAATAAGTACTTAACCCTTTCCGGACGAATATCGCGTATAGGCGACAGAACTCATTTTATGAGTTCCGCCGAATGTAGCGTATACGTGACTCAACATGGCCAGCTGCATATTGTCTCGTCGATTTGGGATATAAAGTTTATTGGGGTACCTCTAAGAGCCTAAGACATTTTTTAGCGTTGAAAATTTTTCAAATTTTTAAAAAATACTCTAAAATTTAATTTTTTAGCGTCAGAACGAAAATTTTTGAAATAATATTCGTAGTTTTTAAATCCGTATGCTATCTGGTTTTAAAATTGGACGTAGATATGCAAAGAGGAACCAAGCGACATTTAGATAGTTTTGAGAAAATGATGATTAAAGTTTTTGCAGTATAATTTATTTATTTATTTATTTATTTATTCGTAGTATACACTAGGGGCTCTCCACTAATTTTATTATAAAAAAAATCCATTTTCCAAAAAATGTCATAAATTCACTTTAAATTTTTCAACATTTCTTCTTCAGCTTATAATTCTGCTCGAGTCCCAGTACTTAAAAAGATTGTTCTTAGTTTTTCGATATATTTGTGTCATTCTTTAGATTCCTTTAACAATAATTTCAAAATCAAAATAAAAAATTATCCGATAAGTTTTGACATGTTTTGACACACAAAAAAAATAAAAAGTTCTGAGGCACTTTATTGCACTTCATTGCTTGTGGTTTTCGCCACTTTAAGTATTTCTTACTTTTGTATTTCTAAACATTTTTTTTTGTGGAAAATGTCGCTTGGTTCTTTTTTGCATATTATGTTTTGAGTAGTAGGACAAAATTAACAAATAAATTAATTGGAAACAAATTTATTAAAAAAATGCTACTATGGGCTTTTTTCAAAGTCTGGAACACATCCAAACCCGTCCAAATCGTCTTCAAAAGTACCGGCTGCCTAAAGCCCAGAATAAAACTCTAGACAATCTTTAGGTATTTAATGCCAGAGGTCATTCAGTTCGGACTGAATAAAGACTGGACTAGGCCTAATTTATGTTTAATATTCGACAGATATTTGACAGCAGACAGATGTTGTTCTCCGATTTGTGTTCTGTGACTCAACAATTGAGTTAGCACGGGTAGCATTAAACAAAGTTAAATAGAAAGTCAAACCACCCCGGATTTTTTGATTTTAGGTTGTTTTTGAGACATTTTCAAACAGTTTTTGACAACAATTGAAATCGCTCACGAAGCCGTTTTTAAATAAAGTCATTTTTCTTCTTCAAGTTTTTACTGACATCACAATACGGAGTTTTTTTTTATGACACCCTATAGCATAGGTACTACCCATGATACTCAATATAATCACGACCATTCACACGCCTACTTTGTTAATATCCAAAATAAGACGACCGTAATTGCAGAATAATTGTGTATAACTGTGAAATTAGTCTAATCTGAATGTAATGCAATTTGTTTGACTCGGTAAGTTAAAAATACCCCATTTTATCACCTTTTTGGGGCTTCTAGTACCCAAAGGAACCGGATTCCTAACCTGACGATTTGGAAATATACCTAGTATAAATACAATAAAATATGCAGTAACTAATACCTAACTCGTAGTATGCTGCTTTCGTCTAAAGGATTCGCCTTAGACGAAATTACTCGAATTGCACCCTAATTGATATGATCTTCGCCTTTTACCACGATTGCGCGAATGAGTGCTCATTTTATGGGAACTAACGCATATCAACTTTAAATGAACTTTAAGACATATATAAAATGCAGCCGGGAGAAAATTATTAAACGAAAATGGTCACAAGACCAAATGTTGAAATAATACAAAACTAATACTAATTAATGGCAATTTCTCCCGTTAGATTAGATAGGAACAAAAGTTCTACCCAAAAAGGATAGAAGACATACATACACTCCCACTTTCACCCAACCAAACAAATTCTGTATTTGTTCTTTGTTGAACAAATACAATATTTACTTGGCCGGGCGAAAAGTGTATCTATATTATTTCTATTAAAGAAATTAGTGGCGCCATCTAAATTTTAGTAGAATTATCTTATTCTACAGATTCACATTAGCTATGTTTGTTCGAGCCGCTACACTTTCAGGCCAACCCAATAAATACTGTATTTGTTGTATGAAAAACAAATACAGTATTTATTTGGTTGGCTGGAAAGTGTAGCACAAATGAGATAGAGATAGGGTAGACGTCTTTTGTTTCATAATTGTAGTTGTAGAGATCTCCATTGCATTCATTTCAGTCTAGGTAATTAAAATATAAAGTTTAGACTATCTATGTATGACTCATAAAAAGAATTTTTTCGTTTCTGCACATTAAATTGTTTTTTGCACGACCAAGACTAAAACCTAATTTTACGCTTTCATTTTCGGGACTAAACTTGCCGTTTTTCTCCCAAGGGAATAAAAATCACGGCAACCTTGATAATATTAAAATATTATACTTACTATGTACTTTGCTGGTTCAAAAATTAGGTTTGGTGATGTTTTGTAATAAATTAGCGATTCAAACCAATTTATTTGATTTTAACAAAGAAAACCTTTAAAAATAACATTGTTATAACAATTTATACATAACTTAAAATTTATCATCTTCGTCCATTTTTTTAACGTTTGTGTCAACCTTATTAAAAAACAATGGAAATCGCGATAGCCGTGAAACTGACTTTTCGCAATTAACAGGCATTGATTAAATTACGAAAATAAAACAACCGATTTTAGACGCATGGTTTTTAATTTTAATTTTATCTACCTACCTAAATTATGTTTGTTCCTGCAAAAAATAGTGTATATACCTCAGGACTAAACGTGGCTGTTTTAGTCCCTTGCATTTCCCTCGCTCACTACGCTCGCTCAGGAAACACTCATGCAGCGGGACTAAAACAGCCAGTTTAGTCCATTGGTATATAAATAACTATTAAATAAGTTTTTAAGAAACAGGTTTTAAAAAAGTTAGTTCTTTGGTAAACTTCGTACCTAACACATCGTGTTTAATCTAAATAAATTTATCACCAAACTCTCCAATTTTTGTCGAAATTGATATTTTAATTTTTTACTCGGGACTTTTCCAGTGGAAAGTAAAAATCTTGACCCAACCTAACGAATATGTGTACTTATTTTCAGACATCCCTACTTATTCATACCAAGATCAGTCGCAAACGTGGAATGCACAACAGTCGTGGCAACAGGACCAGCCGAATCAATATAGCGCTGATCCTCCAGCTGAGCAACAGTCGAGTTACTATGGCTCAAACCCTAAAATAGAGGTAGGATGATTTGTTTATTTCCTTTGCTTGCTTACTGTAGATATGAAGTTTTTCTTTTATTTCGGTGACTGGTTTCTTTTGAACTGTTAACTTTATAAAATTTAAGGATAATTTTAAGAACTAAATATAATTTTGGAGATTTGGTTTTTATTATTTAACTGTCTTGTTCTCAAGTTCTAAACAGAGTATTTTTTTTTATTTACTCTAAATTAGTCACTTTTTTTAATTTTGAGCAATCGCATTTTTGATATGTGTTATTTTACAATTTCTAGTTTTAAATAAATAAACACGCATAAATAACGAATAATATCTCGCTTATAACCTTGTCCAATTATTTGAGAATAAGTGATAGTTTTTAAGCCAAACCAAAGATATTTTAAATGTTTGGGAATATCTGAAATTATACTCCGTCCAGTTATGCAAGATAGTAGGGGACGCGGCCCGTTTTACACCACAGAGCGCATAAATAGCATAATTATGCATAAATCGTAGTGTATCAAAAATTTAACAGATGTCGGTACTGTTTTCCTGGAAAGGGCCTATCCAAAGACTCGCATAACAAGCATAGTACAAAAGAATGCAATGCCAGGATTCGCTTGGTGTGTCGTAATGTATCTTGTAATGGTTGTTATGCGAGCCTCTGGATAGGCCTTAAGTTGTAATTGTAACCTAAAAATTTGACGTTTTCCTTGTGTTCACTATAATTTACGTTTGGACAATATGTAGAATATGCTAATTTAGTGTGAGTGTATGAAGAATAAACCAAAAAAGTACCTTTTTCAATACCATACAAAATAACATTAAGTATAACCATTTTTTTATGTAACTTTCTCTTCTTTTATTAGCTTTAACGACCGTCAATCATTGTCATAGACAAAAAATGTCACAATATTTTATATGTTAAAAGGTACGAGTTTTTAACCAATGATGTAGCTTAAAAATCGCGGGAAATTTAAACTACTATCTTGCATAATTGGACGGACTATAGTCATTTTTTTTAATTTTGACCAATCGGATTTTTTAAATGTTATTTTACAATCTATAGTTTTAAATAAACACGCATAAAGGACATCTCGCTTATAATTTTGTCTAATTATTTAAGAATAAGTGATAGTTATTAAGCCAAACCAAATATATTTTAAATCTTTGGAAATATCTTAAAAAGTTGCGAAATACTACGTTATGGGTATTATTAGATTATCTGTAAAAAAGATAGAATTAAAAAAATCAAAAAGCACCATCGCGAGTCATATTTGGATCACCCTATTTAAATAGAAAAAAAAAACAAAAAAAAAACGTACTTGTTTAGTTATAAAATCCAAATCTCAGAAATATATATATATTTTTTACTATTCTTTAAGTAAACAGATTTGGGGTTAGTTTGGTTGGATTTACTCAAATACTGAAAATAACATGAACCGCTTTTCGATTTTTAAATGGAATATTAATTACTCGTGTTTTCTTTTTTCTTTTTCAAAAATTTGAATAATCTAGATAATATTTACAATATAAATTTTTATATTGTAATAAAATTAATTGTTAATTAAAATTATTCTGGTCTAATTTACAAAACCTGTTAAAAAATCTTGCATCCCATAAGAAAATTTGCATGGTTTAAACTAACAGGTAAATAAAAGAAAAATATCTAATTTTTATATACATGTGGTTTTTAAAAACTTTAGTTTTTAACCAGGGTTTGGAGGATGAAGAAAAACAGTACATTCGAAAAACATTTAGAGTATATTAGGGCAATCCTTTAGAAATTTATTTAGGGACGCCCCTGAATTTGTTCCATTTTTTTTTCCAATTATGTTTGTTTGTTTGTTTGTTTGTTTAACCTCGTACTATTCTACTTAATTAAGCATCCCCTAAGTCCAGGACTTGTGTGGGCTAGTAGTAGAGGGAACCACCGGCTTATACTGACTTTCGAACCAGTTTCTAGGGAGTGTCTGTTTCACTTATCGCCTTCGACAAATTTTAATTATTAATTAACTGAAAAAGGCAAATCGGCGCCAGTGAGAATCGAACTCACGATAGTAGACTTGCTATGCATACGCGCTAGCCACTACGCTATGCCTCCCAAATTTTAGGTCGATGTCTCAACGTTAACACGGGGACATATTTTTAAGGGTGTAAATTTTACGCAACCCCATTTGTATTGTATCTACTTTTACAGCGTAAAATTTACATTTTTAAAAGCCAAACGATATGTCCACCCTATAAATAATTTCGGATTTAAACAGATTGAAAATAAGATATAACTGTTTGAGTTTGTTTGTATCCGTTTTTAGAATCGCATTTGCGAATTAAAACGGATTAAAAATATTTTATTTTTAATCTGTTTGAATCCGAATCAATTCTCAAAAAAAAATGGATTCAAACAGGTTCAAACAGTTAGATATGTGAAATTATACAATTTCCTTTTGCTAATTTACATACATCATCTAGATAAGCTTATATCGACTTTTTTGACGCAAACTTTGGCGATTTTTACGCATTTGCGAATTAATACGGATTAAAAATATTTTATTTTTAATCTGTTTGAATCCGAATCAACTCTCAAAAAAAAATGGATTCAAACAGGTTCAAACAGTTAGATATGTGAAATTATACAATTTCCTTTTGCTAATTTACATACATCATCTAGATAAGCTTATATCGACTTTTTTGACGCAAACGTCGGCGATTTTTACGCATTTGCGAATTAAAACGGATTAAAAATATTTCATGTTTAATCTATTTAAACCCGAAAAAAACGGATTCAAACAGGTTCAAACGAATTAAATCAGATACGCATTTGCAAATAGTTTTTACTTGAAAATGATATTCTGCATATGCGAATAGAAACGAATTAAAACATGTTATGCATTTGAAAATAGTATCTAATTAAAAATGATATTCCGCATATGCAAATAAAAACGAATTAAATCGAATACGCATTTAAAAATAGATCTAATTAAAAATGATATTCTGCATATGCGAATAGAAACGAATTAAAACATGTTACGCATTTGAAAATAGTATCTAATTAAAAATGATATTCCGCATATGCAAATAGAAACGAATTAAATGGGATACGCATTTGGAAATAGTATCTAATTAAAAATAATATTCCGCATATGCGAATAGAGACGAATTAAAACATGTTAAGCATTTGCAAATAGTATCTAATTAAAAATTATATTCCGCATATGCGAATAGAAACGAATTAAAATGTGTTTCGCATTTGCAAATAGAAACGAATTAAATCATGATATTCCGCATATGCAAATTAAAACGAATTAAATTTAAATAGCAAATGCAAATTAAAACAGGTTAACGAATTGAAACGAATTGAAACGGATTAATATTGATAATTTGCTGCAAATAGAAATAATTCAAACCAATTCAAACGGGTTAAACATATTGTATTTTTTATCCGGTTGAATCTGAAATTTTTTATAGGGCTATCAAAAAAAATACAAGTAAAAAAAATGTTTAAAATATATTGGAACAAATTTATGGCGTATTCCTAAAAATCTACTTTTTTAAGGATCACCATAGTGTATATTATAATAAAAGTTTTTCCTCTCCCAAATAGATAAAAAAAATAAATAAATAAATAAAATGCTCGATGAAATGTGATTCTAACCCAGCACTATCATTTATATTTACACTGTTCAGTGTAATATTTGCACCTAATACATAATATTGAAGTTGCTATATTTGGACTATGTTTTTCTAAATTGAATCGTTTAAACATGGTTATATACATATAATGGTTTAAAATCATTTTTAATTGTACCCTGCTAAAAATGACGGGTCTTGGCGGGTATAAATGGTGCATAAACCGGACCTGAGCTTATGAAATTCACCCGCTCAAGGCCGGTCTATGCAACATTTATACCCGCGCAGACCCGTCATTTTCAATAGGGTACAAATAGTAATTATTATTTTATTGTATTACGTGCTGGTTTTAATATACGAGGTGATTCACCTAATAGAAATCACTTGTTTTTTAGATATCAAAATTAAATTTATATCAGTGAGTTATACCGATCCAGCTGCAAGTATGCCCAAAGAAAAATTTTCTATTAGCTTTTATTTTTTAGGTACTTTATTAGACACCATTTTTAATTTTAATTTAAATATTAAAATTTAATAGTTATTTTTATTTGATTGATTCTAAAAGCGTTACTTTTTGTTCATGTTTTGCGGGCGAAAAGTTGGACTTTTTGACCTAGGGCCTAAAAATTTTTTTTCACCATTAACTAAAACTTGTTATTTTTAAGCTTTTTTTAAATAAGATGCTTTACCTTACTGTAATATTTATAAAGAAATATGACCTTTTGGTACTTTTGGTCTTGAACTATATGTTCTTTTTGACTAGATACAAGTATAATAATCATTTCATATAAGTAAAAATGTCTTCTATAACATAACCTCAAAACATATGGTTAACCGGTTAATCTGTATTCATCCACTAAAATAAATCACAAACAAAACATTTTAATTGTAAAATCAATTTCAATATTTACAATATTTATAGAACGGTTTCAGAAGTATTAATATTTTCATAACAAATATATTTTAACACGAATTAATCAAAACACTAAGCTAATTTGAAAATGAAACCGCACGCGAAAGAAACGATTCAATTGTTTTTTTTAGCGATTCGATTGGAAAGCAATTTGTCATGGATTACTAGATAGGACAGTAAAAGAAAATATCTATATAAAACATTTTACTATTCCTTAAAACGACTTTTGTTTGATTAACGCAGTCATCCCCCCGAAGTGACTGATCGATTACGTGCTTTTTAGCACTCTTCAGAGCCACATATCGGTAGTAGGGACAACTACGAAAATCAAATCCTTTCCATATATCTCTATATGGAGTTTAAAAATCGATGTAAGGAAAAGCAAAAACAGCTAGCGACATCTACTGCTAAAAGCAGAGACTGGATAAACCTATCGACAGTCCAAAAAAGGAAGCAGTTATTGGTTTCAAGAACCTATTGCACGCTGTCGATAGGGGGCAGATTAATCAATGCCACGGTGGACATTGCCGCCAATTGAATCCTAAACGCTAGGAGAGCACCTTTTACAGTGGTATCTGAATTAATAAACTAAATTACATTGTTTGATATTTACAAATTTAAAAAATCTATATAAAACATTTTACTATTCCTTAAAACGACTTTTGTTTGATTAACGCAGTCGTCCCCCCGTAGTGACTGATCGATTTCGTGCTTTTTAGCACTCTTCAGAGCCACATATCTCCATATAGAGATATATGGAAAGGATTTGATTTTCGTTGTTGTCCCTACTACCGATATGTGGCTCTGAAGAGTGCTAAAAAGCACGAAATCGATCAGTCACTTCGGAGGGACGACTGCGTTAATAAAAAAAAAGTCGTTTTAAGGAATAGTAAAATGTTTTATATAGATTTTTTAAATTTGTAAATATCAAACAATTTAATTTAGTTTAATAAAAGAAAATATGTTTTGCAATTTAACCCCTTCCGTTCCATCCAGTTTTTAAGGTATGGGGACCTTTACCAGATTAAAATTTATATGGAAAATCCCGTATACGAATATCCAACTCTGGATACTGTGGTAAATTTTCATATACCTAAAAATATCTATACATGGATACAATGGAGCGGAATGGGTTTAAATTAAATGTATTTAATAATTAGTAACAATCGAATAAAAAATGTTGTATAATACACGGGCAAAAAGTTAAATTTTGATTTTGTAGGTTTATTACCCTCGGGCCGGCTGGCCCTCGGCTTCTAAAAACCTATTTAACCGAAAAATTTAACTTTTCGCCATTGTATTATAAAAATAATATTTAAAAGGAGCGTCGCAGAGTTAAAAATATATATATCTATAATTAGCAAAAAACTTATTTTATTTATTTAGGCAGACTTGCAGCTTCTGACATAAAATTTATTTCGATAGCTTTAATAATAACGCCAAAACACGAGTGATTTTTCTTAGATGAATCGCCACGTATTGGTCTCATTATAAATATACACTGCCTCTTTGGGTTTGTAAATAATAACTATATTTTTTTAGCTGGCATTGTTTTTTTTCTGCGTCTTATACAATACAAATGGGGTTGTGAGGCAACATAGTGCGTCTTATATTTAAAAGAATGTGGTTTGGTGCCTTTAAAAGTGTCAAATTGACCTCATAAAAAGTCCAAACCTCATATAACTTTAACAAGTTTAAACGGGTTTCTTGAGAGGCGGACGCCCTTCGCTCTTTAAAACTGTGTTTTTATTTTTTAAAGATGTCTAAATATGGTTTTAAATAAACAAAGTATTTTAAAATCTGAAATATATTTTTAATTTGAAATAATGGGGAAGACGACGGAAAGCTCAACGGATTTAATTTGTTTTTGCTGTTGGCATATATAACTCTTCAACAGATAAAAAGTGAGAACGTCTCGCGTAAAAATAATTATACATAGAGAGTATAGAGGAAATGAGACTGTTTATAAAAGTGTAAATTTTAAATGATAATCTTAAAAGCCTTAACCCTCCAGTGCCCGCACCCTTTTTCCGACGTTAGTACTCGCCTCTCAGATGCATTATGCATAAAATGTTTTTTTTTAATATTTTGTATAAAATAAGGGTTATAAAACTATTATTTTTTAACATTTTTATATTGTTTATTACCAAGGAAAATACTTTATATTAATTAAAAATCATTTATTGTTATAATAATACATAAAACGAAATTAAAATTCTAAACTAAAAAAAAATCTAAACTAGAAGAAAAAATTCAACAGCTATTTTTTTTCATAAACAAAAATCAAATTAACATTTTAAGTAAAAAATATTATTTATCTAATTGGTTTTGAGCAATTTTGACACATTGTTGTTGCATAATTTAAGAATATATATGAGTTTTATAGATACAAAGGACTAATATAACAGCTTAACTGACTTAATTTCGTGGAATCATATAGTTAACACCTGCAACAAGGCATTCCAGAAACGCCAAAGATTATTTGTTAACGTTAGCCATCAACCTTAAAAATTGTAACGCCTGCATCTGTCAGATGCGTGCGGGTATTAAAGGGTTAAGGTAGGTTTGTTAGGGTAGGTGACTACCGACCTACCCTAACAAACCTACCTATCTAGTGCTCTATGCCAAACCACAGAGTTTGTGGGTGCCAGCCTCAAACCCCTTAAGACTTAAATTAAGTAATAACTGGCGTCGCGTAGTGGCAAAGAGTGGCAGTCGCTTTCCTCATTGTTGGTTATTCGAGGTTGCGGTTCAATTTAGGACCCGGTCCAAATAAGGCATTTCTCTCCTAATAATTTTGTGTGTTCTTCGGACGCAGCCGACCGAGGTTCAAAAAGACTCGACCGAAGTAAGTAAACGCTTTTCAAACTTATCTACATTCTCTCTGCCTATGAACCCGACAGCGCTACGTAAGCGCCTAACCGCGATCAGTCCAAAACATTCGCCTGTCCATACGAACAGTTCAGTGGACTGCTTACAAATGCAAAAATTAAATGGCAAGGCATCGCAAAAAGATAAATTCAAAACTAGTTCATTTATGAAAAAAGCAAAAGTCTACCCGAAAAACAGAAGTGCGGAAGATTTTCGATATAGTAGGCAGGATAGTTCAGACAAAAAAAGTTCATCACGTGACAGCTCGGACGTAGAATATGAAACGTACATTGGTCGTCGATGGTCGAAAGCGTTCGGCAGTAAAAGCGAAGACAGATCGCAGTTAATTTCCCGAGAAAACGTGAAAATTATTAAAAGCGAATCTAAATTAATTAGATATAATACTTTTGATTTGGAAGAGAAAAAAGGTAAACTGTTCAAGTACAAATCTTTGGATATCCCAGCCGCAAATACCGTGGTTAAATATTTGGATCCAATAAGTAAAGTGTCCATTTCAGCTGAAGATTTTAACGCTGGGATGAGGTTTCCCAATGGACATAGGAAAAAACATGACGTTATCGGTGAAACAGTTGATGCATGGGCTAAAAAAAGCGGAAAACACATTATATCAAATTTAAGACACTCGTTTACGCAACCGAGAAATCAGAATAAAGATGTTATTTATAAACCAGTGGTTTTCGGTGGGACGTATCCTATTGACTGTCCCACAGAACGAGTAGTTTCTGACGATTCTAAAGAAAAATACCCTGATTCCGAAACTAGTCACAAAAATGAAAAAAGTCCAACTTATACAAATCAGTTTAAATTTCGTGAATATGGCCCTCCAAAAACCTTTGATATTGATGTTCCGATATAATTATAAAGAATATTTTTTATATGCCGTTTATTTTTTTTTTTCAAATTTTGAATAGTTATAATATCGATACCTCATTTCTAGTGAGTGATGCGTACGCAGCACTCATATTTTAAAACGTGTCACTTAAAATAAGGTTCAGAAAAAGTCTCTATGTACAGTTGATTTCAACAAAACTGGAAAAGTGGGGTTAAGTAAAATTTCATGTTTTCCATAAAATTTAGTTGTGTGAATGTGGATTATTTAAATGGGGTTATGCCTGTTTGAAAAATAAGGTTAGTTTAACCATGTCAAAAATCGTATGTTATTCTATGCATTTGTGTTTAGTTAGTTAGTTAATTACTGTATTTCTGCTCTAAAATATCACTATTCTAAAATGTCTATTATTAAATCCCCTTATCAATATATTTTGTATCTAATAAATTTGTTTTAAATACCTTTATTTTTAAAAAACACTACTAGTATATTGGTCTCCTACAACTAGGTATTCCTCATAGTTCCTTAATTTAAAAATTATAATTATGGGTTTTACACCAGTGTCCTTCGAGTATTCTTGTTTTTCTGCTTTATCTCTCCCAATTTTAAAAAAATACACCAACATTTTTTGACTTTGACATTGATATGGCAATAACAATATTGACATTAAATTTATTAACAAGTAAACAAAAGTCAATTTTTTGTGGTAACGCCAGTTAACTAGTATGTTACTCTTTCTCTGTTTAATAGATGAGTTAAAAAGAGAGAGAAATACGTATTCCCCTAACTTGGTTAGTAACCGCTGCTCCACAAAAAATAGGCAAATTATTTGTCAAATGAAAGATAGTTCAGAATGTATTTTTTTTATAACCCCACTTTTCCAGTTTTGTTGAAATGAACTGTACAAAGAATTGTCGGTAAGGAAGTAAAGTATATTCCGAAAAAAAAAGTAGGGCTGTCTTTTACCAACTACACGTTAAAGGCGACACGCTCTTACTTGACCGACTGTACCTAATATCGAGTTGTAACTAATTAAAACTGAGTCAGATTCTTTAAAACAACTTGTAAGAAATCTATATTTTGCCTAACACTTTAATCGATAAAAACGAGCTTGTGGATTTCATATAGAAATAATTGAATACAATCAAAATGATAAACATACAGCCTGTTCCAGAACTCGCGTACCGAAATTTAAGAGGTGATTCTACATCCAAAAATATGAAAAAAAGTTTCTATAAAGGTTGGTCCGGAAATGAGCCCTAAGGGAGCTACGGCCCTTCGAAGATGACGTATTGAATGGGGAACAAAAAAAAGCACCAATAAAATTTTAATGCTGCAGGGTGATTCTTCATTTAAAACTGAGCAAAAAAGTATTATACACCAAAACACCTAAATTTAATATTAAAGGAGTAATAGCCTTTTAAAAAGTAACGTTTTTGGTGGCAGAAAATGTTACTTCCTCTTAATTGCATTTTTTTTTTGATAACGGTTGCTCCTACAGTGTTACACTATATGATATTTTATATGTATTTTTACTCTAGAAATCTATATTTTTTACAAAAAATCCAAAAAACATACACATAGAAAAGTTTGGGGCAAAAATGTTTTAAGCCTCATATATTTTGTCCGTCTGGGCACGCCTCTGGATAAATTAAAAAAATAAATTAACATAAACTCGCCGCTCTAGCTTAAACGGTACCCGAGTTATTAATTAAAAACCTTATTTTTATTACAATTTTAAAGGGCCCTAGATCCCTTAGGGCTCATTTCCGGACCAACCTTTATAGGAACTTTTTTTTATATTTTTGGATCTAGAATCACCTCTTAAATTTTGGCATGCCAGTTATGGATCACCCTGTATAAATACTTTAAAAATAATAAAGTTTGTTCAAATATTTTTTATATTTTTTTGTATTTGCAGCCATTATTTCAATGGCCTTATATTAAGGTTTTACATGGGGTGCCTTAAATATTTTAAATGGAAAGTCAAACAACCCCGGATTTTTTGATTTTAGGTTGTTTTTGGGACATTTCCAAACAGTTTTTGACAAAAATTGAAATCGCTTACGAAGCCGTTTTTAAATAAAGTAAGCCGTTTTTAAATAGTAATTCTTCTTCAAATTTCTCCTGACATCACAATAAGGAGTTTTTTCTATGACACACCCTATAGCATAGGTACTACCCATGATACTCAATATATCACGACCATTCACACGCCTACTTGGTTAATGTCCAAAATAAGACGACTGTAATTTTGGACATTAACATAGTACCTATGCTATAGGATGTGCTATAGAAAAAACTCCTTATTGTGATGTCAGGAGAAACTTGCAGAAGAAGAATGCTTCGTAAGCGATTTCAATTTTTGTCAAAAACTGTTTGGAAATGTCCCAAAAACAACCTAAAATCAAAAAATCCGGGGTGGTTTGACTTTCCATTTAAAATATTAAAGGCACGCCGTGTTTATTTAAATATTAACAACATACAGGATACCCAGTGCTAATAATTCCCAAAAAGGATGAACTGAATCCTTTTTTTGTTTGCTGTACTAGGTAGATATTTTTTTATAGCAAAATATAAAGTGTTGGTTTCAGAACCAAAAGTTTCCTATCGATTGGAATAATGGATGTTATTTTTTATTACAGAATCAAATCCTAGGTTACTTATACATATCAAAGTGTTAAATTTTTACCATTTTTTTATTTTAGTTGACTACACGTAAAGTAAAACTTGCATACTTATAAAAAATTGTCATAAACATTTTAATGATGTAACCTTTTATCTACAGTATTTAAACTCCGCGCATTATCTATCTGAGTTGATGGTCATTTGTTTCTTGTTATTTGGTTGGCAGAATATATTTAGTTCCTTATGTAAGGTTTTCATCTTGTTTAAAATTTATTGTCAATCAAGACATTATTTGACATTTATAAAAAAATCCAAATAATTTGCTTTAGCAAGAAGAAATAACAAGAAAAGTGCATAAAAAGAAAACTAAAGCATCAATCTATAGACATTTTGTTTAAAAGAAGTAATATAATGCAGTGCTCTATAAATTTTTGAAGTAAACACTATAACAGAGAATTTTTTGGTTAAAATAATACTGGTCCGTAATTTTATTCAGGTAATGTTAAATTTAAGTTTATAATAGTCCTTTATGAATAAAAACTTACTTTTATTATAATTTTGAACAAAGTTTTACTTTTTAAACAGATTTTGTTATTATTTGTAAGACGTAAAATGACAGTCAATTTAACCTAAATGTTAAAAATTATCAAAAGCACAATGGGCTACAAAAATATTACTAAAAGTTATTTTTAAACCACTAATCATAGCTTCCTTGATCCAATTTGTTACTCAGATAGATAATGCGCCGAGTATATATAATTCAAAGACTCTTAAAGATAAAACATTTGATGCCAGAGCGCTATTCAAAATTTACCAAATGATAAAAAATTCACCATAATTAAGGCGTGTAATATTTGTTAAAATATTTTTTCAGGATTTTACTTTATTATTTTATTATTATTTACAATTGAATCGTTCCATATTAAAAGGGTATTAATGCAGTCAATCCGGAAAAAATCATTAAATTTGTTAAAAAAATAAATATGTAATTTTGTTCTAATTATTTATTGATTACTGACAAATTTAAACTAGAATAAAGCAAAAAAAGTGAAATAGTGCCCGTTTTTCATAGACATACTGTCTGTATGTTTATGAGTCTGTTCGTAGACGCTTGGACATTTTCTGTTATTTTATTAAAGTACTTTTCAAACCAAAAATTTTTTTCCATGTATAATACAATAGTATATTGTTTTACTAAGAGAAAAAGTAAAGCTTTTTTTACTAGTCTGTAGAATTTACGGACGACGCGAAACAGAGTCCGGTAACTACAAACGAGTAAAAAAAGCACTTTTCCTCTGAGTGAAACATACTGTTTTTTCTTCAAGCATCCTATATATTTTTTTAAATATTAATTTTTGAATTTAATTTATTCAGTAATAAAGTATGTTTTTTTTTTATTAAAATATGCCAATAAAACCCCTTTCGAAATAAACTTAAACCTTCCTTAGCTCATTTTAAAGTTTTTTCGTAGGCTAAATCGTACACTTTTCGCGATTTCGATGGTAACTTGTCTAATGTAGCATTTGCAATTTCGGAGTGATTTGTAGGTGTATAAACCATATATTCTTCTTCGATCATTTTTAATCAATTTCACACAATCTCGAGTCAACCACCTGTTTACATAACAAACAATTTGTTCAAAACAAACAAGTTTGAAGTATGGCTCTCATCAAAGTCAAAGAGTGCTGCCGCCAGTGGTGGTTTTGCTAACTAACTTTTTTTTACGGCGTACAACAATGAACTCATTTTTTTACTGTAAAAAAAAATAGATCACTTCTAACTAGTGTATTCAGTTATAAAATATGAACATTTTAGTACGCTTGAAGAAAAGAAAAATTTTTGTATTAATCTCCTTTTAATGTGAAACTGATTATTTTTAAAAGTTGATCTCGTTATTAATATGACAAAATGATGCCATATCAACTTAAAAATTATAGGGTACATAATGGACGTGTTAGAATAGGAAATAACTTGTTTTGTAAAAAAATGTCCATGATGTCCTTTTAGCATGGAATGATTTAATTGCTTTTAACTATGTATTTCTAAAAAAATGTAATTCTTGGTATACAATTTATTACATTTTCCTATATTTTTAATAAAGTTCCTTTTTTAATGACATAACTAAAAGTCTAAATTACAAGTGTGATATTTAGAAGGAATATTTATACACGCGGCAAGAGCCGAGTGAAGAAATTCCACTGGTTCAAAAGACACTTTTTTCTAGTTTTTAAACTACATATTATTTTTACACAATGTAAGTTACATGTACAGTGTACACAGCAGTATAAAAAGGAAACTAATTTTTTTTTAAATGCATATATGTATTGTATCATCGCACAGTTCATTTTATCCATTCCATTTGTTATTCATTTATTCATATATTTTAAGCTTGGTTTATTTTGTTGTTAAAATAACGTGAATGACAATTTAATATATCTATTAACCAAATATTTTTTTAAAGATTTTAACTATATAACTTACTATTAATAACTTACTATTTTACTAATATCTATAAGAATCCCCATATACGTATCTTCACAGTTCGTTAGTTTTATTTGGCGCAAATAGACCATTCTAAAAAAGATTTTTTTGTTTCTTTTTTTATGGTTTAAGCGCCATCCAGAGCATAACTAACCATAATATATAACATACGACGTCGTGATCGGCTTGATGTACCGTGTGTCTGCCGCGCACGCTTATAACGTTAATGTTTATGGTTATGGGAGCATGTGAACGGTGCCTTATATTCCTGAAAATTAAATTATTATTAACATTAATTTTTATCAACTCTTCGTTTTTATTCAAAATAAACATATTGCTTAATTCATAGTCCATTTTTCTTTTTGTGAACATTCAACATTTTCAAGATACTTTTGTGTTCATAAGCATTAAAAACAACCTTTAGTGATAATATTTATTTCAACCTAATTCGTCCAAAATGTTGAAAATGTTTTTTTTTATCTCCAGTTTTTACTAGGGCCGTCTCGACGATACTAAGTCATGGAGATTAAACCTGTGTCCTTTATACGAATTTATAGAGCTGTCTTTTTTTGTACCAAATTACAAAGTTGAAAAAAAGATGATATTTAAAAAGGGTTCATTTAAGTTATACGTAACTCACTTAGGGGGGGGGGGGAAGTTGGCACTAGCGTTAGGTCAATTTTAATGGTATATATGCAAATACGGGAAAAAGCGTTACATGGAGGGATAAAAATTGCCCAAAAAGTGCCCTACGTAATACTTGAACGGACCCAAACCATAACATTAGAGCCAATAATACTGGCTGTATTATAGTAGTCACGTGTTAAAACTGATCAAGCTTAACATTTTTAGACCAAATAGATAGTAACAGCTTTATTTGTCTATTAGTAAGTAAAATACCGGGTGTCCCAACTCTATTTACCCAGCGATTTTCTCGTAAACTAAAAGAGATAATCAAATTCTGAGAAAACCATCTTAAATAAGACAACTTAAGCTATCTTTAAGCATATATTTTATACTTTCAGCTCTTGAAATGTGAACGAGGGGCTTAGAGGGACATTTTTTTAAATGGAAAGGGGGGTCGTGTGATACATCATTTTAAAGCTTATAATATTCTCCATTTAACTATGCATGTTTTCTATTTTTTTAAACATTTTTTTGGGTTTAAAATAGGTTTGAAAATGGGTATTTTTGTTAAAATTTCTCTAAAAAATCAAACAATTTTTTAAAAATTACTAATTTCATGATGAAAAAACGTAAATTATACTTTTAAACTAATTTTAATTGACATAAATAAAAATTTACAAAAAAAAAACTTAAAAAATCGCATTATATACACTCCAATAGAGAATTTTATTTGCTTTAAAATGATATATCACACGACCTCTCTTTTCATTTAAAAAAAATCTCCCTCATACCCCCTGCCCTCATTTTCAGAGCTGAAAGTATCAAATATATACTAGAAGATAGTTTAAGTTGTCTAATTTAAGACAGTTTTCGCAGAACTTGATTATCCCTTTTAGTTTTCGAGAAAATCGCTGGGTAAATAGAGTTGGGACACCCGGTATACAAATATTATTTGTAAGATATTCAAATATTATAACCATTGATATTAATATTGATGTTGTACGCAAGTATGTTGTTACTGTTGAGTAAAGTAGCCAGAAAAAAAGCTTCTTTTTATAAAATGACATTCAAAAAATCTACAGAAAAGATACAAAAAAGCTTCATAAAAAAATAAGCCTCAATTAAAGCCTTTTGTATCTTTTAATGAATACGTTTTAAAGAAGGTAAAATTATCCTAGCGTTTAGAAAACTTATGTATAGGGGTTATTTTAAAAATATGATATGTGGTTACGCGAAAAGGTAAAGAATGTTTTGTTTTTCCTACGATCCTCTATGAAAATGACATTTAGCATACTATTTTGTTCTTTAGAAAACGCCTCATATCGCACTCGTGTGATATTTATGTATGGAGGTTTGCCCAATTTTATTTAGATATTTACCTCGTAGATTCTAAGAATTTTATTCACCTTGTTTTATAAACCATTTTCCACCTTTCACCACAGCCTTTTATATCTTTTAAGTGTTTTAATCCAAATATTTCTGTAACGTTACTATTTTGACCATTACTGTCTAGTCTAGACAGTCTAGATCTTATAAAAATTACTAAATTTTTTATTTAGTTACCTTACATTACATAAAAAACATCAGTATTTTTCTTATGAAATGTAAAATGGTACAATTTTACTGTCTTATATGGCAGCATAACCACAGAAATCTAATTTAATAAGCAAACTCAAGCTAAATGAAAAGCATTTTTCCTGTTTGACATACCTACATATATAAATTTGTATTTTATTTATAATTATTTTATGCTTTGCTTTTCTTAAAAATTAATAAAATTAGAAAATTTTTAAATAATAAGCTTCATATTTTTTCGGGATCGTAGTATACATAACTCGTTGGGAAGTGTATTTCATACACTCGTGGGGTTTCCTCACTCGCCTGGCGGCTCGTTCGTAAACCTTCCCACTCGCGTGAAATATGTCACTTTCCACACTAGTTATGTAATATACCTTTTTAGTATTATAATAATACTAGTATTGTTATTATGAAAAAATATCTAACATTATTTCTTTTTAGGTCCTTTTTCGCATCACCACATGCTAATATTTTTTGCTGAGAATTTTATGAAAACATATGTTATTGATTGTTACCAAATCGTTAAAATACTAAAAATAAACTAAAAAAGGCTATTTTTTGCTTAAGATTTTATGTTTGGTATTTGTTGAATCTGAGAAAAATTAAAATTAAAATTTAGCATTTCTTTAAAAATAATAACCATAACAAACTATCTGAGATAAAAAAAAATATGTTTGGGTTAATTAACCTAGAAATGTCCACTACTACCAAAAACACTGAAATCTATTTTTTATTCATTCAGGTCCCTTTTTGCGTGACCAATCACATATATTTAATAGTTGAGCCAACCTAAAAGCAAAAAATACTTGAGTAAAAATTATTTGAAATAGCGAAAAAAATATAGTTTCTTGCTACTTTACTCTTATTGTTATTGTTAAAATATATTAACCTATTCCATAGGTTTATTTTGTTATTAATATTTTATAATTAAGTATACCACAGTATTCAGCAAACTCAAATAACTCTATTAACTCTAAAGATCTATATTTAGAAAAAATTCAAAAACGATAAATCTTGGTTCGTGCCAAAAATGTGCTGATTTTTTTTTTTTTTTTTTGAAAGATCTAATATTATCATATTGTATGTATATTCTCTAGTTCTAATTATGTAATAATTAAAATAATTCTTGGTTTATAGAACTGCATTTAAATTTATAAAAACAAAATTTCCCAACGTTTCGCCATTTATTGAATTGGCATCTTCAGGGGATAAATACAACAAAAATATCAGTTAAAATACAAAAAATTAAATTAATGACATTGACAAGAAAAATAATTTGTTACCTTTATTTTTCTTGTCAATGTCATTAATTTAATTTTTTGTATTTTAACTGATATTTTTGTTGTATTTATCCCCTGAAGATGCCAATTCAATAAATGGCGAAACGTTGGGAAATTTTGTTTTTATAAATTTAAATGCAGTTCTATAAACCAAGAATTATTTTAATCATATTGTATGTTTTTGGGTCGCTGAATCTGAATCAGATGTCCGAATTTAAAAGTTAGCGTTCAAAATAGCGGATCCAATATGTCGGATTAGATTTTTTAAAGTTGCTCGAATTTGCTTGAAAGTTGTTACTCGGCCGCAAAAACGCCGCTGATTAGGAATCTAGTGCCAGTTTTCCAAAATTCAAAATGGCGGATTAGATTTTTTAAAGTTGCCCGGATTTGCTTGAAACTTGGTACTCGGGGGTTTTTGGGGTCGCTGATTACGAATCTGGTAACAGTTTTCCAAAATTCAAAATAGCGGATCCAATATGGCGGATTAAATTCTCCGAGAAACTTTAAAAAATTTAATCCGCCATATTGGATCCGCCATTTTGAATTATGAAGAACTGGCATCATATTCGTAATCAGCGACCCCAGAAACCCCGTGATGCTGCTGTAGCGGTCATACACATTAATGGCACGAACTTTTTTTGCCTCTATAGAGGTCAATCACAGTGAAGGGGTTAAATATCGGTTTTTGACTTAAAGTGTTTTATCAATAACCGATTCAATAACATAATCCTTTGTTGACCGCTGAAATGGAATTTACTGGACGTACCGTTCACTGTTTGTATTTGATTGTATCTCATTATGGCACTTTTTGTACCTATAATAAATGACAAAAAGTTTTATTGTTCGGCCTAGGCCGAAAAGTAAAATATTCGACTTTGATTCGTTGCATGATATTGAACCCGAGCGTCAAATTGTTTGTCAACAATTTATATTCAGATTATTAGAAAAAATCGAATAAAAAATAGTGTATGATACACGGAAAAAACTGTTTTTCGCAATTACGTAGATCGCCAACCGAGCTTGGGAAGCGAGGATATAATGGAGTTGCTGAATAAACTGTCTAATCTAGAATAGATGTGATACTCACGTTGAATGCTTGTATATGTTCGCATATATATTTAATAAAAATATATTCACGACTGGCTGAATTTAATTTATCTAACCTAAAATAACTTCTGGTTGAAAAAAAGTTTTTCTCTATTTTCAAAGTCAGCAATCAAATTTATATATTAAAAAAAAAACAAAGTTGAACGTCGAACTGATAAGCTCCTCCTTTTTTGGAAGTCGGTTAAAAATAGACGTTAAGGACACAAGATTACACTTCCCAACAGGAATGGCAAGCTGACAAATGACAATTGCGTTGCCATGGGTTGTTTACTCACATAATCTACTTCTTTTAATAAAATAGGACTCTTAACGTTTTTTTTTTTTATAAATGGCAACACCGAATTGTTTTTTAGAGTCATTTTTATAACCTATTTTTTTTGACGTCAAAATATAGATCATGTTTTAAAATGGTGATAATAATATAATACAGGATTGGCGGATAATTATCCGCGTTAAAGCAGTATAATTTGTAAATGGAAACATGTCAAATATATTTTTGTTTATCGTCTGTCATTCCTGTATTATCAGTGCTACCAATCTAGTGTCTTTAGTTTGTTAATATAATTATGTATATTTACCGGCTAAATTATTACTTAAATTAGTAATTAATCATTGTATTTAATGATGAAAAATAAAATAGCTTTTTAAGACAATTTTACAAAAAATGAAAGATTTTGAAGATGTAATTGTCCCTTCTTCTTCGGGGCAAAAAATTAAAAATAGTGATAAAAAATGATTCAAAACGAATTGAGGAGGTGAGAAGCAAAGGGGTACAAGTGACATTTGGACTTTTTCCAAAAAAGTCCAAACGAAATTGAGTTAGGAACCGGAATAGGTTGTACTAGGCCTAAAAAATCTACTCCTATGCCTCACTCAATTTCGTTTAAAATGTCACTTATACCCCTTGGCTCCTCCCCCCTCAATTGTTAAAAAACAAAAACTATTTTATATATTATATATTTATTACTAATCTTTAGTAATTAGTTAACCACTTAACGCACCAGTTTTTTTTCAGACGTGGTTTATTTTCACCAAAGGGGAAGTTAACATGTTGGCTGCCGACGAAAATGGTATAGAATGTAGCGGTCGGTTTCAAAATTAATTTCCCGCTTTATTAGTAGAGATAGGAAAGTAAATTTAATTTTATTTTGTAGAGGAATTTTTAGGCTTTAAAACAATGTAACTTAACTTATATTTAAGTCTACAGTGAGCCCGCCAGGCGGGTTCTCGTCATTGGCTATGAATAGGTGATGGACCCACCAGGTGGGTTGCCGGCTGCTCACGTGTTAACTCGGGCTAAAAGTTTGGTGAATATGTCCGGTTGAAATCTGATCGGCAATACAAAATATAAGTCGGACCCGAATTAACTCGGATACGCGGAAAAGAGCCAACCTATTGTCAACGAGTTGACTCGGGCGAGTGCATTAAGTGGTTAATTACTGATTTAAATAATACTTTGGACAGTAATTATTAATTTTTTCTATTAGGGTGTAGTTTTAAAAGTTTTATTTTGATTTAGCTTCTTACTAATTCTTTTTAATTCTGTTTAATTAGAGACTGTTTATGACAACTTTGTAAAAAAAGCTTGTCATACGAGGTTAAATTTCGATGGACACATGTGCGTAAAAGTTATATCCTTTTAAGTACAGGTTCTGCAAGTAGGAACCGTTGATCGGTAACTGTTTTTGTAAAACAATTATGGACTTTAGCCCGTATAATAGGGTATTGCAAAAAAAACACATTTTTCTAATTTTTCTTATGCACACCTCCTATGTTGTTTCAATTGAAAACTACGCTTGCATGCCAAATTTCAGGTTGCTTAAACATTTTTTGACACCTGCCCAACTCAGTTATAAGAATGAGATATTTGTATTGTTTTATTTCTTACATTGTTACAGTTTTAAAGACGAAACATTTTTTAGCACAAAAAGTTGAAAAATCAAAACGTTAAAAAAATTGTTAAAAAAAAATAAAAAATATACAGTCCAAGAGAATTTTATTTGCTTTAAAATGACGTATCACACGACCCCCCTTTCTGTTTAAAAAATGTCCCTCATGCCCCCCTGCCCACATTTTAAGAGCTGAAAGTATCAAATATATGCTAAAAAATAGTTTAAGTTGTCTTATTTAAGAGTTCTAAATTTGAAGTTGATATCTCAACTCGTTCAAAAGTTAAGAGGGGGAGGGGTGACTTGGATCGCTCTGTATAATATAATAGGAGGGGTTCATATGAAAAATCAGAAAAGTGTGTTTTTTTTCCAATATCCTACCGTATAATTTGTATCAGACAAGGATACTACTGATGTTGTGTTAACCAAATATCGACTTGTAAATTTCAAAACCTTGTATCTCAAAAAATCACTTTTCGGTTCCTTGTACTAATCAACTCTGGACATAAAAAGTCGAAATATTACTCAAATAGTTCAGGAAAAAATAAGATTAAGACATGTAAAAAAAATAATACTTAATATTCTTTAAATATATTTTGTCACGGTAGAATCTTTTATCTAATACAGATTATACGGATTGTGGTTTGTACCTGTTTTACACACAAACTTACCGATTTTAGTTCCTGACACTGCATACCGAAGTAATCCACACTTGTCTGTACCTATACTTAAATAGTTATTTATGATATATCTTTACAACTTAAGTTCGTACGTACTATAACAAAGAATTTTGCTGCAAACGTTAGAAAATAGATTTTTTACACTAGTACGTAAAAGTGACATTCTTTTAGGCATTTAATAGTTTTATTTTATTTTAAATTTATCAGAAAAAAAACAAGAACAAAAAAAAGTACGTTCTTAATTGTCAAATTTTTGTGGGTAACCGTAGTCATAGTAGTGGATTTGGGGAGGATAATGGGGGTAATTATTCCCCCATGAACATTTTTTTAAGGGAAGTAGTATGTAATGCAAAAAATTAAACAACTATCATTATTTTGAATATTTGAAAAAAAACTTTTAAGGCAAAGTCCAAACGCAATCTAGTAATAGTTCTACTTTGTCTAAAACCTTTAAGCAAAAATTAAAATACTTTGTCCAATACATACAGATAATAAGACAATTACCAGCTTTATTTTAAATAGATAAACTCAATAGTAACCCCGCGTGGCTTTTACTTTATTGAGTGGATAATTATTTACCCACTCAACTGTCACTTGTCAAATTATTTTCTTGTAAATGTCATTATAATTTTTAATAAAAATATGAATTCCTAAGCTATTTATTGGATAAAACCTTGTATGGTACTCATGGGTAAACCGATATTGCCCTCTCGAAAATTAACCTGCTTGGCTGACGCCTGGCAGGTTAATTTTCTCATGGGCAATATCTTACTTTACCCACTACTACCATAAATAACTATTATCCTCCTGGTATATCCACCAGCATATTGATTATTCGGCCCTTTAGTGAATTAAATAGAGAAAGAGTAGCAACCCGGCTAGTCGCGGTCACCCACAAAAATTTACCAATTCCCTCCTTTTAATATATTTTGGCTTATTTTTGGTTAAATTTCGTATAATATTATATTGTCGCTCTGTACTTGTACGCAGGATGTCGCCCCAAAAATTTCTATGCCTAATCAGAGCGAAAAAGGTAGCACCACTTACAATGAATCGTTAGACAATGGAGCGGCTGCCAAAAATGCCGGTCAAACGGCCAAACCGAAGCCCCAGCAACTGTCCCCGGAGAAAGCCAGCACGGGGTGGTTTGGAGGAATTTTCGGGAAGTTATCGCTGAAGCCTAAGAACCAGATGAAGCTACCCGATGATAAAAATCCGAAGGTAAGTACGATATTTTATTCAGATTAACACGTTGAGGTCAATGTAAACCATCGGTGGTACACCGAAATCTGACCTCAAAAGCCGAAGTGGTGGTACACCATTTTATTCTCAGTTTTTATGGCATTCAAACGTGTATTTGATAGCAGGATCCACAAAATTGTACGTTAAGAAATGGTTTTCGGATTTTGATGTATTTATCCGTTTTAAGGCCCGTCCAGGGCCTAGAGGCCATACCGTTTAACAGATCGAAACTAAACTTTAAATTCTCTACGTTCATGCTTTAAACTTACACGTAGAAAATAATCGGATCCTATTTTATTACTTTAACCTGTATTATTACTAATCAAAACTTTGGTTTTATTTACCGATTTTTTATTTTTATTATATTATTTTACTGAATACTGCAACATACTTTAAACTAGATCAATAACACAACTTAAAGTATATTACTATAACTGTGATATACTTTATCAACAGTAATTTTTACTACAACATGCTAGTATTAATAAACACGCGTTGCTTGGGGTTCCGAATTAGTTAGCACGTTGTGTTGTGTTAATATGACAATATATTGTACACAATACTTACATTGTAGTATTTAATAACACAAGTAAAGTATTAAATATCAAATGTCGCGATATAAATAAGAAATATGTATTTACAAAGAACATTCAGTATTAAAACTATAGTTTTGTATTGTATTTTTTATTGTATTGTATTGTACTGTAATGCAATAAAATTTTCCCAGTGTAAGGTTTATGGAATTGCTGAGAGGGATTTTCTTAATTTTTCTCTATGAAGAAAATTAAAAGAAATGTGAAAAATAAAAACCCTTTTTCAGATTGTTTGGGATCAAGACAAAAAAAAATGGGTAAACGTCGATGATGATGGTAATGACGTCAGCACCGTAATGAAACCTCCACCAAAAATGTCGGACATGATGCCAAAAATGCCCCAGGTGCCCTCAGGACCACCAGGTATACCTGATGTAGCTTCTTTTAGTAGTAATAATAATATGGTGCCTAATAATAGTATGGTGCCTAATAATATTAGTATGGTAACTAATGCTAACAATGTTCCAATGGGTATAGGTAGTTCGGACGACGGTACAACGCCCAACAACAATAACAACACCTTTGATCCCATGAGACTTGGTAATCAGAAGAATATGTTCAAACTTCAAAGGGGTAGAAGTAAGTTCCTTATTTAAATAAATAGTTAAAAATGCCATAGCAAATATAAAAAAGTACCGTAAAACCTGACAACTTTGGTCAGAGGGTACAACTTTGCCCATCTGCGTGGCAGAAAGGCTTGATGTTGGCAGTTCACTTTCTAGAAGTGTCGAGACGCTCTCGTACATTTTGGAGTGTTATGTCCATGTTAATGGTATAGGAAAATAGCGTTACGGGGGTCCAAAATGATCAAAATTTGCGTTACGTGATACTTGAACGTTTCCTTAACTTAAAAATGATACACTTTGGACTTTTTAACTTAATTAACTTGACATTGGAATCTAGCATTTGGCTTATTTTTACTGATTTTTTTTTATTGGCATTAAATTACATTTACCTGGGCAAAGTTGTCAGGTTTTACGGTACACAAATTTTTCAACTCTTTCCGGATCAGACCTAATTTTACCCATAATCAAAACTAAAATTTGTTACTTTTGTTCTAGATTTAAAGAAATCCTACGTAGACGTGTTCAATCCAGGTGGCAAACCCAGCGGCCCCACTTCTCTTCCAAATCCGGAGACCTTTGTCCCCAGCCAAGCGCCCCAAATGAATTTCTTCACACCTCAACCCTTAAATGACCCAAATGCGCCCACAGACTTTTTAACGCCAGGCTCTGTTCAACCATTGACCGATATGTCTCAGGTACAATCCTAGCTATAGGTTAATTAAAAAGTAGAGAACATTATGTAATTATGAGCAAAAATATTAATACAGATAGTTACATATCTTTGCATTCCATAATATACTCTTTAAAGAGGATGGTATGTTGTGTTTTCTCTTGATATAACTACTAGGGTGCCCAGAACCTACGGAATTGTTTTGAATGTAAACTAACCTTAATAAGGCCCGTCTTCGTGTGCTGTCTTCATTTACTTATTTTAAACAGGGGTGTGCGAAACTGTTGGATCTCATTGGTTTTTTGTCCCAAACTTTTTTCTGTGTAATTTTATTTGGTAATTTTATGTATACTGTAGGATTGACCGTTTCGAGAAAAATTAATTTGAAGGTGAAATTTCACGGTTGGAGGACGAAAAATTAAGTAATAAAATATTAAAAACCTAAATTTCGATGATTCAAGGTGAATGTGTATCAAAAACTAAGAAAAAAAAACTCATATACAGGTACTTCTAAAAATCAATCCTAAGGAAGCTATGGGCTCCTAAAAATGCACCATTTTTAAAGGGCCCTAGTCGCTTTAAAATCAATTTTCCGATCTGCATGTATATAAACTTTTTTTCTTAGTTTTTGATACACAATAACCCTGCACCATTAAAATTTTGGTTTTAAACATATTAGTACTTAATTTTTCGTCCTCGATTCGTGAAATTTCACCTTCAAATGAATATTTCTCGAAAACGGTTAATCCTTTAATCCTACAGTATTAGAACAAGAGTACCTTTTTTATGAATTTTGACCTGAGGAATCACATCCAAAAAATAAAATTACAAAAAAGTTACACAGAAAAAAGTTTGGGACAAAAAACTGATGAGGCCTCCCCGTTTTGCACACCCCTGGTTAAAATAAGTACACGAAAATAACATACGAAGATGGGCCTTATTAATATTAGTTCACATGCAAGACCCCGTTGCTATATCTCAAAGCGTTCCTGAGTTATTAAATAAAAACCGAATTTTTTAGCCACTTTCAAAGGGGCTTAGCTCCCTTACGACGCATTTTTAGACATATGTTTATAGGAACTTTTTTTCATATTTTCTTATTTAGAATCACCCCTTAAAATTAATGACTGGACATCCTGTATAAAATATTTTAATCTGGGGAAGTTTTTGCGATTTTGAAAAATTTAAAAACATTAATGCATCATATAATAGTTACTCTTTCAGCTCGAGAACTGTAAAAATATAACAATAACTGTGTGTATTACTATTTTTGTGTATTTAGATAAATAATTTTGTATGTAAATATTGAATAATAGATTTAATTTTATTTTATTATTGGTACAGAAGAGGAAAACTAACAAGAATTAATCAAAAAGTAAGAAATATATCTTCAAACTGCATGAAAATTTAATCGTTTTTTTTTATTCGCCAAAATTAAAATTTTGCATGTCTAGACCTTTTTTATCCTAATTCTTAATCTTAGCTTAAATTTTAAATGTTTTTGTGATTTTTTACCACTGCTTGCATTCCATAACTTGTATAGGTATAGTGAATATTTATAAATTATTCTAGTGATACTAAACTTGGGGAAATCTAAGATACTAATAATATTATACAGATAATCTATCGATTTAGTATACACTTGAAACTAGAATTCGCATCCACTATTCACCTCTGCATTCGCAGAACAATTGATCCCGTGTTCATTCGGGAGTAGGGCACAGCCATAAGAGGAAACAAATTTTACTTCAAAGTGTAAACTAAATGGATGAATAATCCGTATATTATCGAGAATATTCTTGGCTAGATGAGGTTAAGGTAAAACCACTTTGATGTGCCACTTGCTTTTTTTATATTCTCAAAAAAAGTATTGTATTTTGACGTTTTTAATATATTCAAATATTTCAGCGCAAATTCAGGCAAAAGTAAATTGTAGAGAGAGGTGTTATGACAGAGTTGATACTTTCATTACATGACCAGGGTCGGACAACAGGAATTTTAAATTATTTTTTATTTTTGGAGAGTTTCTTTAATACATACCTATGCCGAATAAGATTATCTGTCTGTATTCAGACATATAATCTTATTCGGCATAGGTATGTATTGAACAAACTCACCAATTTAATTTAATTTAACAATATTTATTGGTTACCCAAAAGGCTATCGACCGAGGTCTTTCTGCCTATAAATACAATATATAAAATTTTACAAATATACAATTTTTTTCTTTTTTTAAATACTAAATAGAATAACAAAAAAAAAATGGATCTAAATATAATACTAAATTGTGATATAGTATAAAAAAAAAATAATAACCTAAGGAAATACTGAAAAGTTGAGGCATCTGTGTTTTACTCTTCTCCAGCCTGTTGTGTAATTTCCCATATGGTTTTTTCTGGGAATATTCCTTTTCTAGGGAGAAGGTAAGGATAAATAAAGGGTTGAATAAGGGATATATTGGACTGATATGTTGAAAAACGAGTTGTAAGGTCTTGGATGCGGACGGTTATTGGCGTGATGTTGGTTTTTTGAAGGGGGAAAGTATTAGAGGGATTGTGGAGGGGGTTGTTCAAACTCACCAAAAATTAGAAATAATTTAAAATTCCTGTTGTCCGACCCTGTTATTGTAATGAAAGTATCAACTCTGGTTATGTCACTAGAATTGCTATAATATAAAGGGTCTCTACTTAATCGGTTTTGCATATCTTGAATATTTGTATTTATAATACCTAACAATTAAAAAAAGGCCATTTTCAATTAGTTTTTTGGTCTTTCACTGTTATTTACTGCATATTTGTCTATCCTTTACTTTCCCAAGTTAGGTGCTAAAATTTATTTGTTATGCCTAGACTATAGCTTTAGACATAGACTACGTTTACACAAGCGATAACTTCCGTAGTTTTTACTCCAGTATTTCTTAATACGGTAGTTAATACACTTTTTGCAATATTTACAAATACTAATTACTACAACTCTTCTTAAACAGCGGTAGTAGATTTATATATTCACACAGATTTACAGGTTTTTGTAAGGAGCATTTCAATTTATTTATTTATGGCTTAAAATATGTAGAAATTAAGGTTTTTTACGAAATTTTTAATTTCTAGCGAGGGAATTGTTTACATTTTACTAATAATCTGGTTTAACAAGCAAAAACGTGATTTTTTTGCAAATTTAAAAATACCCACCGTTATTGCCAACCTTCAAGGAAACAAATAAATTATCCTATAGGCTTGTCAAATGTTTGTGTAACTTTTGTCCAAACTACAGAAAAAAAAAATTTAAGGGTTAAATTACTCTTGTACTCTTTGACTATGAAAATTGGAGCTGTGCTTTAAAATGAGTAATAACAACAAAATAGGGGCAAACTTCCTACTTAAATTGGTTATTATGTGTAAATACTCCGCATCAGTGGCAGATTTAGAAGGGGAGAGAGCAATGGAGGCAATTCCCCCCATGACCATAATTTTAAGAAAAAAAAGTAGTATGAAATGCACAAATTTAAACAACTTTGGCATTATTCTATACTATTTTTTTGGTTAGCATTGTTAAGTAAAAGATTTTTTGATGTATCTTTCCCTTGAAATGTTCAGTTTTTGGTGAATGCGCTCAAAAATTCCGATTACCCCTCCCATACCTTGACTCTAGATCGACCCCTACTTAGCATTTAATTGACATTAAGAAATATCGAAGTAATAACTACGGCACAACCACCGCGTGTAAACTTCATCTATATTTTTAATACAGGGCGGGGAAAAGAGATTTATTAAGTATTTTCCTGGTTTACTGCAATGTGTTAATGCGTAGACAAGACAAACCAAGACACAGTTCGTCTAAAACGCAAAATCATGAAAAAAAATTGTCCACAAAAACTGACCTTGTAGTTTTGGTCCATTATGTAAAATAGTTTTTTTCCTCCTCCTCCTCCTTCGCCGTCAACTTTTATTGTCAGGTCGGGTCGGGTCGGGTCGGGTCAGGTCGGGTCAGGTCAGGTCGGGTCGGGTCGGGTCAGGTCGGGTCGGGTCATGTCGAATCGGGTAGGCTTTATCAAATTTAATTTTTTAGTTTTTTTTTTGTTAACAGGGGATGGTGAGCGAAGCGAGCAGGGGGTAATCCCCTAGTCTATTAAAAAAAAGTGTATTACAAAATAATCTAATAGTTTTTTTAATGAAAATTAAAAAAACGTCTAATTTACATAGAGGACATTCAGATTAAAATTAAATACTTGTTCTTACAAAATATTCTACGTTGAATCCGAATCTGTTAATAGAACTATTCTTTAATTCGGTATTAAAAAAAAGAAATTAAATTCAAAAAAGTTTTGATGAAGTGAAGTATCTCGACATTGCACGTAGTATAAATATACTGTAAATTGTTTGATTTTAATATTTATAATTGACGATGTCTATATTACATTAGGTACGTTTAACATTATATGTCTATATGTATTTTTAATGTAATCAGAACAAATAAAGATACTTTACTTTACTAACTACTGTAACAGTAAACCATTACCAGCAGAACACCTGATGAATCCTCGTTTACCGCTCTGTTTTTTAATTTGATTAAATTGAAATTATATGTGTAAATTATTTTTTTATTTAAATTAAATATATAAATATGTTGATATGTTTTAGCGCGGATATTAAAAAAATATATTTTACTCTTATTTAATTGTAATTGTATTAGATGCATTATAACGCTTTTATTCATAATTTATTCTTATTTTATTTAAAACGAACCTAGGTGTTTAAGAAAATAATACAGTTTTTTTTAAGAAAATAGTACAATTTTTTTACCCTATTGAAAATTACGGGTCTGCGCAGGTATAAATGGTGCATAAACCGGACTTGAGTGGATGAAATTTACCCGCTCAAGTCCGGTTTGTGCACCATTTATACCCGCGCAGACCTTTTCAATAGGTGTATTTCAGCAGAAAACATCACATAAAGTATGTTTTAAGAAGAAACTATGTTATTTCTTCAATTGTAATTGAATAAATAACGTTTTTATCCTGCTCCTCGCAGTTTTATAACAGGAGTATTATACGTTTACTTCGGACCATAAAAAAGAAAAATTGTGTCTGTCTGTTTGTCTGTCTGCGGAAAAAACACTCTGATTGACTTAAAATTTTTAGGAAAAATCAGTCTTTGTAACGACACCAAGCCTATTAAAATTGAAAAGAATCCCCTCAAAAATAATAGTATATTAAAGTACTAGTTTCATGACATACGTTTTAGCGCACGAGTAAAAGTTTATAAAACGAGCCGCTTTCGGCGAGTTTTCTAAAGTACTAGTGCGCTAAATACGTGTTATGAAACGAGTCTTTATACAATTTTTTCTATTTTGCTCTAAAATTTAAAAAATTTACATTTAAATTGATGACTGATTTAGACAGTTTACACCATGTTTAAAATTCTAAAAACAAATTATATTTTGATATATTTTATAGTCATCTCTTTTTTACTGCAAGTAACCAAGCCACAATTTTAAAACGGTAAAAAATAACCTAAACACAAAATCTTGTAGAAAATTAAACTTTTAAGCGACGTTGACATTTGCACGGAAACGTCATGCGATATTATTTTGTTCTATTGTTGCCAACTCAAAAGAAAAAAAAGTGCTAACCTCTTATGGTCCTATAAGAATACACAAAATTCGTGTGATTATGAGCTTGTAATAGTCGCAAAATAGAAAAAAGTTATAGGCTAGCCCCACATTTAAAAAAATTCAAAATTCTGGAAGAAAATCCCCGATCAACTTAATTTTTTTAGAAAAAATTACCTTTATTAAAAAGATAACTCGTGCCAAATTTGAAATAAATCCCCCAGAAACAAAGAAAATAGGGGGCTTAACTTTAAAACAATTAAAAAATATATATAAGAATAAGTGTGACAACGTATTTGGTTTAGAAAAAATTACTTTCAATTAAAACTTCACCAGGAAAAAAATACCTGCAACTGCGAGGGGTGTAGAATACTCATAACTCAGCACGGCTTGTTTTATTATAAAATAAGTACCTATTTATTTAAAAAAAACTAAAAAAAAAACTGTACAGCTATGGGGGAAATAATTTCCAAATGTAGGTAAAAAGAACGCTAACATTCGATATTATATCCTCAAACGTATTATATTTTTGTATTTTCTATACTATTCCATGTATTATTTTTGCTTAATAATGATGTCACGGTGATATATTCTCATTTGGAAATTCTTTCTACTATATATTTTGGTGTTTTGTGGCTTAAATATTGTGGTTATGGTTAGATGTCTAGATGGAGTTCTACTAGTTCGCTTTCAAGAGAGGTTCAATTCTATACAAGACAGAAATCTCAAGCTACATAAATTAGTTTGCTTTTTCCTGCTTACATTTGCATCAATTTTATATGACACTGGTATGTAGAGCACTTTCATTTAATATGCTTACAAAGAAACAAGTTTGTCCTACAAAAAAATGTTTTTCGAAAAACAAGTATAGCTGGTTAAAACTTCAGATAGAACTTGTTTCTTTGTAAAAATCCTAAATATGTAGAGGCAGATTCACAGCTATTCAAACTGACGTCCTTACAAAAAACACTACCATTGACTAAGAAGACTCTTCTTAGCCAATGATAGTACCTTAATATCCTCGTATTTTGCATAATATACCATCCACTTTACAGGGGTCACAAATCGAAATTATCGTATATTTTTTTTAAGACTTTCGGTCAAAAAATTACAAATAAGGTAAATGTCCCAATTATCGTCCACTTTCTTATATATTCTAAAAAAATAAGAGAATCGGGTCAAATTAACTTAATTTTCAATTTTTAATAAAATAATTGATATGTTGGTTATGTTTACTCAGCTTAAGGGCAGAATTACCTTTCTGTATAATTTTACACAAACGAATAAACTATCACATGTCAACTGTAATACTATCTATAATGCACTTCTTAGTCAGTCAGATAAGTTCAGAGGTCTGAAGTAAATTGATATATCTGGGTTATTTTAAGACATTTTAAGTAAAAATTTGGTTTTAGTAATTTGTAAACACATTATTAACTTTATTATGTAAAATTTTAGGATAAATCTCAGTTTTAATAAAAAAAAAATAAGCCGGACGATATCTGGGACAAGAAAATAAATCATTACCCAATTATCGTCCGGGCGGACGATAATTGGGCCAAACTCAATTTAAGTTTATATAACCATAACTCCCAAAAAAAATAATATTTTTTATGAATTTTCTCAAATATTAATTGTTAACATAACAAAGTTTAACAAGACCAATTATCGTCCTACCATTTTTTCACAAATAACCTTAAAAATCAACTTGCAAAAAGTGGACGATAACTAGGACAAATATAGGACGCTAATTGGGACAATCCACGTATACGTATACGTATACGTATACGTGGATTGTCCCAATTAGCGTCCTATATTTGTCCTAGTTATCGTCCACTTCTTGCAAGTTTATTTACGCCTGTAATCACACCGTTTTGGATAATATTTGCATATGTAAGAACAAAAATATTTAAAAAAAAAACAGAAAACATAAAATTTACAAACTCCTTGCATTTTTCGAGGTAAGAAATAGATATTCTGGGCCAGTATTGCAAGGTCCATTAAACAATATAAGTTTATTTAATTTCTGGTGGTCCATAAAACAAAAAAAATGGTAAATCATCAAGAAAATAATCTTTTATAAGTAGTAAAAATATTAACCTTAAAAATTCATTAAAAAATTCAGTAAATATATATCTAGTTCTGAAGAAGAATGTAGGACCAATCAAAATAACCTTAAATCTCTTACCATTTACAATGCACAAGTAATTTTTTGAATTGTTCTTTGGCATAAAGAATAAGAAGATAAATAATCTGTTATTAGCAGACCTCGGGGATAAGAAAGCTGCTTTTTCGTTCATGAGCGTAGCATAAATAAATGAATATAAGTGACCGCAAGACGTGTATCCTCACTTTACAAGAACTCAATGCAAAAGATGAAGCTCCCAAGTGCTCGGGCTCTGGTTATTAGTAAAACATAACCGAGCGAGATATAGAAGAAAATAAATAGCTACTAAGAAACTGGATAATAAGAAATCAAATACTATGAAATCATATGGGAAAAAAACATAAAAAAATAAGTTTAAACTGAAGGGTTATCCTCTAAAAAAAGCTGTATTCCTTGAATCCTTGAATCCTTAAATTTTCTCGTAATTTTCCCTCAACATTTCCTCGAAAAATCTTAAAAATTACTTAAAAGGTCGCACGTTTGATTAAGATTTCAATATCCACATTACCTACATCTCAATTCCTCAGCGGTTTAATATGGAAATAAAAGAATACAGAATAAATAGATTTTTTAATACCTATTATTTATTGTCTTAAAGGCTATATTTTAAAAACATGTTTTAAATGTACACTTTTATGATAAATATTAATAAAAATATTATAAAAATCTTGTTTCACTGTGACCGATAATTGGGACATTATCTAGGTCGATAATTGGGGCAACCCCAAAAATTATGTGGACGATAATTGGGACAACATACATTTTTATAAATAGCAATTATTTATATTTTTTTGATGATATATACGTTAATTTTAAATATAATTTAGTAAAATTCAATAAATGTTGATTTAGTTAGTACCATTTTAATTTTGATACTCTTTTAAACTAACTTTTTGTGGCTACCAAAGTCTGATTTAGTGCTTAAGTGGACGATAATTGGGACATTTACCTTATTAAGATAAATTAAAAACAAAATTTTAGGATTTTTTAGGACAAAACAACAAATTGAAAAATTTTTAGTTTTTAGGGAACGTTCATGTATTACGTAATGCTCTAGGGGAGATGGGGGGATCTCGAAAACGTTACGTAGCACATTGTCTGAAAATGCCCGAATTTTGCCTTACGTAATACTTGAACAAATTACCATGGTAAAATGCAAAATACGACTGTATTTAGTATTATTTTGTTATGACGTCAGTTCGAATAGCTGTAAATTTAAGTCTATAATTTTTTACCGCGCTGCAAAATTTAGTGCGCTGAAGTTATTGACGGCCTAATTACACAGCTTCATAAAAAGCAAAAATAGCCGATAGGTGAGTGGCGTAATTATCCGAATGATTGCTATTATACGCGAGTAGAATACTCTACTTTATCCACGGTTTAAAGAGTTTATTTTCACAGACCTGTGATGTATGGGCTAGGCCTGTGAATTACGGCCGTGGATAAAATGGTTTGCAAAAGAGTTGGGATATATCGCTTTTAGATGTCTGAGTCCGAGCGCAGAACTTCTCCAGTATCTCCAGGTTTTCGAGAAAAATGGGCTCAAAAACGCCAAAAATTTAATTTTTTTGTGTTATGTTGTACAACAATTTTTTTTGTGGCGCTGTGTTGTTACCGTGTAATAAATTAACAACTTAAATTTTAAAACAAATCAATAACTAGTGATTAAATAAAAAATTGTACTAATAATAATAATAATAATAATATTAGATGTACAAGTCATCAACTAAAGTCAGTTACACTGCTCTAAAAAAAAAGATTTTTTTTATTTGCCGGGAGCTTTTAGTTGCATCTGGCTATATTTAATGCGCTGATTTCGGAACCTTTTTCCGTTTTTCTCGATCAGCTCGTTTTTTTGAGATATAGCACAGCCTTTAGTTGTAGTAAAAATAGTTATTTATGGTACTAGTGGGTAAAGTAAGATATTGCCCATGGGAAAATTAGCCTGCGAGGCATCAGCCAAGCAGGTTAATTTTCTTAAACAACCCTGATTTTTTTTAAAAATATTAAAAAGTAAAAAAGTAATCCATAAAAATGGATTTTTCTATTTCATCTTGTGGGGCAAATAATTCAAAGTAGGGGGGCCGTAGCCAAAAATTTTATATGAACTTGTGGCATTATTTTTACGAGATCTAATCACCCCTAAGAGATTTTGGAAACATTTCTTTAGGTATAGCCAGATGCAACTAAAATGGTGTCGGCAAATTTTTAAGTGTTGAGCAGTGTTATTAGATATTTTCTTCGGTATTGTATAGCGCGGTAAAAATCTGCTGATGGTACCTACCATGGAAAATGCAGTCCGTGATGAATTTTGCGCAAGATTTTTACATCCGTATTTAATCTATTAAATATTTATTTTTCAGCCCAGACACTAGATGAAACAAGTTAGAAAATACTGTTTATCCATAACACGTGTTCATGTCCAAGTGTGGTATACATACATGTAAGTTGTATAGAAATGTAATTAATGTCATTTTAACAAAAGGTGGTTTATTATGAGTACTGTTGTTATAAAAAGACAATATATTTAATTAAAATGATATGTAAATAAATAAGGGAATAAAGAAATATTAGACAAGTGTTAATCTGATTTTTATTTTTGCCGTCTTTGGTACCAAATATGGTAAAATCCGGTACTACTTTATACATAGAGTCTAGCCTTTCTAGACGTAAATAATATCTTATAGTTCGTGAAAGATGCAAGTTGCTTGCAAAGTAACTTTACACTACGATATCAAGGCTGACGTCTGTTTTTTTTTTAATAAAATACAGAGATCCACGGCAAAAAAATTAATTAGACCTATTTTTTTTTTTTTACTACAACTATATAACCTATATATAGGCTAAAAAACCAATGTGCGCTATATCTCAAATACAACGTTGGTTATTGAAATTATTTTAAAAGTTAACAGAAGATATTTTTTAATTCTATTTTCGGTCGATATCCCATGGAATCACCCATATAGCAATGCTTGTCTGGTTATAAGTTAATATTTAAGGTTGGTATTTCAGTATATTTTCTGTTGGTAATAAATCGATACCTGCCTGCGAAAGTATAGGATTTAAAGGACTACTTTTTTTTCAGCACGCGTATTAAATTTGTATATTGTAACAAAACACTAAATAAAGCTCATTTTATTAGAGTAAAAAAAAAAACTAGTTTGTTACATTTTTAAAAATATTGAGTTATAGAAATATCTATTTAAAATATTTTACTATTCTTTAAAACTACTTTTGATTAACGCAGTCGTCCAACCGAAGTGTCTGCTTGATTTCGTGCTTGTTAGCACTCTTCAGAGCCACATATCGGTAGAAGGACAACTACGAAAATCAAATAGTCTTTTTTTAAATTTTAAAAAAGGTTCGAATTCTTTTTTTATAGCTGATCCCTTCCCTTTACAAGTAGGTAGGATAACTACCAAATTTGGTAAAACTGTCCAATTTTTGGAATGCTTTACTCAAATTCACCATGGAAATTATTTTAAAGATGTCTACCAAATTTCAGGCTTTTATGTCAATGTGTTCAAAAGTAATTCATTAAATAATAAAACAGTTTTACCCCGTTTTGAAACTTTAACGCCCATTAAAATACTATGAAAGTTACTTTTAATAATATTAAAATCAGAATTTTTTACCCATGGGTGCACCTAGATCAAATCTATGCCAAAATTAAAGTTTGTATGTAAACCGTTCTTAAGTTATTTACAAAATACGAAAAAAATATGCCGAAGTTTATTATTTTTTTACATGTAAATGTAACGATATTTTAGTAAGTACGCATCGATATTATTTGAACCTCTTTGACAGTGAATATGTCAGCTGCTGACATTGATCATACGAAGTCTTTAGCTAAAATAAACAAAGTATTAAAATGATAGTCAATATTAAAAAAGCATGAATTTAGTGAAGTACGTAATAAATTTGAAATAACTATAAAGGTACTATAAAAATTCTATAAAAGTTATTTATAAAAAAGATTACAATAAAACAAATATCCATAAATTTAATTTTCCCCATTTATCATGACAATCCTTAATATTTTAATAACTGCTGATACAGCCTGTTCCAGAACTCGCGTACCGAAATTTGAGGGTATATTAAAAACCCTCTGGAAAATATGAAAAAAATTAAAAAAAAAATCCATCTTCAATACTAATTAAAAAGGAAGCTATTTAATCTGACCAATCCTGTTGCTGATGTTAAATTACCTAAAAATTAGTTTTTCCCTACTTATTAGTAACTATCGTTGCATGGGAGATTTAGCTCAGTGGTCAATGGCATCGATATAGCCTGACACTGATCTAATGATCGTGAGTTCAAACCTCACTGGCGCCGATTGCCTTTTTCAGTTAATTAATAATTGAAATTTGGCGAAGGCGTACTCCCTAGATATATTGGTTCGAAAGTCAATTAAAGCCGGTGGTTCCCTCTACTACTAGCCCACACAAGTCCTGGACTTAGGGGATGCCTAATTAAGTAGAATAGTACGAGGTTAAAAACAAACATATTTTAATGGTTGACTTGTGCATTGTTGACTTTCAACTTTAGAATCTTTTTAGGTTATTATATTTTGACAAAACCGACAGAGGCTATCAAATATTCTATTTTTATAGGGTCACTCCATCCGGCGGTGGTTTTATGATACCCGTCTTAGACGGCAGCAACAAACTGCCGCTGCAACTCCATTCAGCGCGCTGAATGTAGTGTTTTTTTTTATTAGAAACTCAGATCTTTTAATTGATTTACTGGCTATAAATTCTTAATACAAATTAATAAAATAAAAATACAATAACTGAATTTTATTTATTTATTTCAAAGTAATGAACATAGGAAAAAATTTTATCGGTGTTCATTTTCATTTTCTTGATGTTTCTGCAACAGCCATGTGCAAAATTCGACTCGTAAAGGATAGTCCTCCGGTGTCAATAATAAGCATTGTACTCGAGTGTAATGAAAGGGATGCATTTTTTCATCTTTTAGAATTCGTTGAACAGAGGTCTTAGACATATCAAGATTTCTAGCCACGATACTAAGGCTTGTTTCAGGTTCTTCTTTAAAAGCCTGAATGACAGCTTCTTCATTATCAACAGTTCTTGCAGTTCGCGGAGCGCCTCCAATCTCTTTTTTGTTTGGAGTTAAATTTCCAGAATTTCTTGCCCTTTGCACCAATCTTAAAATAACATTTCTGCTAGGATGTTCTCTATTGGGAAAACGAATAGAATATTCTACAGATGTAGCTGAAGCACTCCGGCCACACTTGCCATATAAAATTAGCATTTCGCAATACTCTTCTGAAGTAAACATTATGAAAGTTTTGATATTTTTTTATGACATTAATAAATATTTATGTCACATTAATCACCATGTCAACCTACAGAATATGTACCTGCAATAATTAAATTGCTTCCATAGCTACAAATTCAACCTTTAATGGTAATTTATAATCAGCAACAGTATTGGTCCACTTAAAGCGTTCTTATTTTTGAATTGAACGAAGATGGATTTTTTTTGAATTTTTTTTCATATTTTCCAGAGGGTTTTTAATATACCCTCAAATTTCGGTGCGCGAGTTCTGGAACAGGCTGTATATAAAAAATAGTTTTTTTTTCTATTTTGCGACTCTTATAAGCTCATAATCACAAGCATTTTGCGTGTTCTTATAGGCCTATAAGAGGTTAGTACTTTTTTTTTCTTTTGGGTTGGCAAGACAGGACAAAACAATATCGCTTGACGTTTTCCGTGTAAATGTCAACACCGCTTTTAAGTTTGGTTTTCTACGAAATTGTGTTTTTAGTTAATTTTTACCGTATTAAAATTGTGATTTGGTTACTTGCAGTGAAAAAGAAAAGAGCTGACTGTAAAAGATATCAAAATATCGTTTCTTCTTCTTCCTTTATTTTGGCCTTTTCTCAGTGAGATAATTAGCCAGATCCCTCTTAGTTACTCAATTCACCAAGAGTGGTTCTTGTCTGGCTTTTTACCATGCCCACTCCTGTTTTAATTATATAAAATTCCCAGTCTTCTGTAAGACCTTTTCTTTTTCTTTTCCTTCTTTCCTTTTCGTGTTTACTGTTGGTTGTGTTAGCTGTTGCCAAGGCAGTTTTATCTAATTTGTAATTATATTTGCGCATGCGCTTGTATATAAAAAAATTTATACGTATAAAAACTTCTTTACGTGTTAGTTGCTTCCAAATCAAAATTTATCAGCATTATAAATGATTAAAAAACATAAAATTCCATTCTTACTCCAATATAATCACATGTTCGTCATTTTACTGTACATCTTCCATACAATCACTATAAAATATATAAAATCGATTTTGGGGCATATCTAAGATAGCAAATAAATAAATAACTAATACTAAAAGACTTGATGCTAGAAAATTAAACGCGCTTAACGTATTACTAATTCCTGCCGAAAGTACATTTTACTCGTTTCACGGATGAAAAGCAACTGCCAAAATATCGTTTGTTCTATGAATTTCAAACATTGCGAAAATTGTAATGCCAACCCAAAACAAAAATCCCTAAATCGGTCATCAATTAAATGTTTAGTCTTTATTTAAATTTTAGAGAAAATTAGAAAAAATAGTATAAAGCACTCGTTTCATAACACGTTTTTAGCTCACTAGTGCTTTAGAAAACTCGCCGCAAGCGGCTCGTTTTCTAAACTTGTACTCGTGCGCTAAAAATCTGGGCACATAGGGGAAAGTATTATTTTGTTGGCAGCAATATTTTGAACTGATGTTTGAAAATGCTGTTCTGTTTTTTTTTTATTTTATTTTTTTTTTCTTGTAGGGGCAAATATTGAAAGCAGTATTTGTAACATTTATAGAATTTTTATATTCAAGTAGTGATCGGATTGAAGTATTCATTTAGGGGGGCTCGCAAAAATTTGAATTAAAAAAAATATATATATATATATATATTTTAAGTAAATAGACACTTTAAACTATACTTCATTATCCGGACTGTCATGTCGACGCTGTTATTGCATAGTAAGTCACTTGAAACATAAAAAAATATGAGTTTTTAAATTTTTTTGTTCAAAAATATTTATTTTTTCGAGAAAAAGGAATATTTTTTGAAAACAAAAAAAATCAACAATTAAACTTTTTTTTCGGGTTCCAAGTAATTCACTATGTAATAACAGCGTCGATATGACAGATCAGTTAGAAAAACAGAGTTTAAAGTGTTTATTTAGTTTAAAAATTAGTTTATTAAAATTCAAATTGGGAACACCTCTATCCGACTACTTTTCATAACTAATTAATGCACCCTATTTTTGAAAATACAAAACAATCCCTTTTTTAGAGGAAACTTGATTAAAATAATTCTTCCACAAAATCGCAGATCATTAGCAACTCTCATGGAAGCTGTAAAAACGAATTTACTGACCAATCCCGTCATCGAACATCTGGCCTCAAGTAAATTTTCAATTGATATTGATGACAAGCATACAGCAACATGTATGTATTCGGAAAGTAATGGTGTTTACGACTTGAAACATAGTGAAATTCCAAGAAAATTTCAAGGACAGGGACTTGGACATATTTTGGCAACAAGAATATTTGATCATATTGTAGAAAATAATTATAAAATGAAAATAACTTGTCATTTTTTACAAAAATGTTTTGTGTTGAATCATGATAGATATAGAAATTATGTCGTCAAATAAAAGATGATTTCTAATAGGAATATTGGTTTACTTTTATAATTATAACAGGGTTCCCACGCGTCCTGGAAAACCTGAAAATTTCCAAAATGTGTTCCAGAACTGGAATTGTCCTTCAATTTAATCAATAAAGTCCTATTATTATTATTTGCCTTTTATTCTCAATTTGTTCTGGATTTTTGTTTTTTGTCCTCGAGTTTTACTGACTTTTATATTTATCCTTTTATATTACAACGCAGAACTGAAAACAGTAGTATAGTAGTACATCGGGCTCAGACCCGTAGACGTTATTCCGAATTTTGACTACGCGTATACTACTATTAGCGCATCTCGTGCAAAATTTGAAAATCCGACCGGCGCATTGCGAGTGCCAAAGCATTGTGGGCAAAGCTTCGCACTCGTAAAGTTTTTATTGTTTGTTCCGTTAACTAAATCAGTGTATCATCCCATTTTAACTTCTCAGAAAATATACGTGGAAAAAATTATAATGTACTGGAATGGAGCTCTCTACAACTAGAATTATGAAACAAAAGACGTCTACCCTATCTCTATCTCATTTGTGCTACACTTTCCAGCCAAACAAATAAATACTGTATTTGTTTTTCATACAACAAATACAGTATTTATTTGGTTGGCCGGAAAGTATAGCACTGAGCGGCACGAACGAACATAGCTAATGTGAATCTGTAGAATAAGATAATTCTACTAAAATTTAGATGGCGCCAGTAATTTCTTTAATAAAAATAATATAGTTACACTTTTCGCCCGGCCAAGTAAATATTGTATTTGTTCAACAAAGAACAAATACAGAATTTGTTTGGTTGGGTGGAAGTGGGAGTATATGTATGTCTTCTATCCTTTTTGGGTAAAACTTTTGTCCCTGTCTAATCTAACGGGAGAAATCGCCTTTGTCCTGGAATTTTGTTTGAAAACACCGTGGGAACCCTGTATAATGTTTTTTTTAACTTTTATAATTTTTTAAAAATATTTTTGAATTTTGAATAGCATGCTCCAAATGAAAAGACAGAGCCTGGGCGCATTCGAAAAACATAATAGTCGATATTTTGATAATATTTTTGTGATTCCCAATAATTCGCTGATGGGCAGGTTTAAGTTAGATGCGCAAAGCGGAGGCAGAATTAACGGGCATTGATTCTCCCTCCTTTTTTTAGACAAAATTTTACCACATTTAAAAAAATATCTGGTTAAATAAATATTTAGTATGTTTGCCTTATATTTGTTTTTAATTATAATCAGGTATATTTACACAATAAAAAGAAACTATACATAATATCTCAGGTAATGGCATTTAAATTCTAATTAATATACATTTGACATAATATTAAATATAATATCCACATGCACAATTAAAAACATTTAATAAATTAATTGATTATTATAATATATACAATATAGTTTTATTATTTTGAAAAATTTCGTTTTTTATAATGTTTCTAGTTACGAATGTTGATATTTTATTTCATAAAACTAAGTGAAATAATTGTAAACAGTTACTAACATTTTGCATTAACGCACTCAGTTACAAAATTCATTTATAAGTAATAGTTATTTATGGTACTAGTGGGTAAAGTAATATATTGCCCATGCTGACGCCTCTCAAGTTAATTTTCGAGAGGACAATATCAGTTTACCCATGAGTGCCATACAAGGTTTTATCCAATAAATAGCTTAGAAATTCATATTTTTATTAAAAATTTTAATGACATTTACAAGAAAATAATTTGACAAGTGACAGTTGAGTGGGTAAAATAAATAATTATAGACTCAATAAAGTAAAAGCCACGCGGGGGTTATTGAGTTTATCTATTTAAAATAAAGCTGGTAATTGTCTCATTATCTGTATGTATTGGATAAAACTATTTTAATTATTTAATAACTTAAACAAAATTTAGGAGAAGGCAAAAGGAAGTGAAACTTCTATTATTTTAGTACTACTGAAAACCTAGCATTAAAAAAACGATATTTTGTGTTTTTGTGGGTATGAACAATCAATAGACAATATTAAATCTATAAATAACGAATTTTGTTACTAAAAGCCCTCATTTATTAATCAACAGCCTTTAATATTGTTTAACTAGTTAAACACAGCATTATTAGTATTTTTTACTTTCTCTATTCAATGTTAAAAAGTTTTGTGTTACAAAATAATAACATAGCAGAAAAATAAAAAATTAAAATCCATTCTCTCCATTTTCTAACAAATTTATTAAAAATGAGAGAATTCATTAATATATAACACTGGTCAAAACAATATTTTAACAATCGTTTACAGTTGAAATTTTTTTTTCAATTGTAATTTAACTTATGTAGATGGACACTTTCTGTCATGAAGTGTTATGCCATTATGCCAAGGTCTTAAGACAAGGAAACGGAAAAGGCCATCATTATTGTACACCAGTGTTATAAGGAACCAACCAAACTTGTGTTATAACAGTTTCTCACTTTGAAATATCAGTCCAATAAAATTTTAAGATTTATTTTAGAGAACAAAATTTAATTTAAAAAACTTAGTCATTTTGACCGTATGTCAAACATTACTCTTAAATCTCTTAATACAATGCTGTAAAAATCGTCTATAACATGATAGTATTTGCAGAAATTTCCAATGAATTAGCTATACATATACATGACTTTGACTGTATTAATTTTTTTTACTAAATGTTCTCTGATTTTTTTTCCAATAAAATGTTAGAGTTGACATGCGCACATGACAAGGTTGGGCTAAATGTGACTGGGTAATTGTGAAATATCATGTTATAATTCTTTTATAAACTAGTTTAGATCCAATCCAACCCTGTCATTAGGTTTTTGACAGTATTAAATATCTAATGACAGGGTTGGATTGGACCTAAATTAGTTTAGAAACATTATAACATAACATGTCACAATTATGCCACATTTAGCCCAACCTAGAGTACAATAAATCTTTGACATATTTCGCATATGGTATAAAATTTAACAAGTACCTAATTAAGAACTAATTTTTATATTATCCTGTGTGAAGATAATATAACGAACACAAAAATACGATTACATAAATAAGCATAATAATTTAAGTTTTTTTTTGTTTTAATAAATTATATTAAAATAATAATACACAAAAGACCAGCAACCAATATCCTGAAGGACTAGTAATGTAATAACACTAGTTTTAAATTTTTTTTTAAGAATAACTTCTTTATTATTTTCGCTAAAAAAAATGGGAACTAAACTTTTTAAATAAACAGGGATTTATTCTTTTGTTAGCACCAGTATTTTTAATAAATTTAAACATAATGCTGTTTTTTTAAGAGATGTTGAATTTTTTTATATTTATAACAATTTTATATACAAATATAATATTTTTTTATGTTATTGACAAAAAACTATTCTAGTATTTTGAAACATTAAGCTAAAAAACAGGCTTTAAATTAAAACACATTTCATCACTTTTTTGAGGTTAGGAACGAAATGCGACCTGATCGAATCAAACCAACACCAGATTAGGGTTCAGCGACCCCAAAAATGTATAGAAATGCTTGTCTCGTCTGGTGAACAAGACCTTTTTTGTGTAGGTACCTGTGCACAGTCGCACAAAAAGGTCAGATCGTGCTTCGTTCCTATCCTCAAAAAAGTGATGAAAGTTGAAAAATGTCATTACTTTTTTGAAGGCAGCAACGAAATTTGACCCGACCGAGTCCAATCAACCCCAGATTCAGATTTAGAAACCACAAACACATAGAAATGTTTGTCTCCTCTGGGGAATCAGACCTTTTTTTCGTGTGCCTGTGTAATTAATAATAAAATGTCTTCAAGCTTGGAATTCTTGTAAATTCGCAAAAAATCAGTTCGCAAGACCAAAAGTTCGCAAAAAGAAATAATAAAAAAACCTTTTTTTATAAACTAGTCAGCGTTGCAATATAAAGTTCCACCTAAAAGTTTTCAACAAATTCAAAGTCTATTATATCCGAATTTAATTAACCGATTTATATAATACTTTAATATTGAAATAAGTTTATTACAATAACATAAGATTAAAATGAATATGTAAAGTTATACTAAATATTAAACTAAAAAAATACGTTATGTAATTAAAGATGTGATTTTTGACCTTGTTCGTAGAATAATATGTATGCTTCACCTGATACGATGGATCTCAGTTAAATTGAAGATACTTTAGAGTCGTTGTATTCATGCCACGTGTGATTATAGGGATGTTTACAATAGGTACAAGTAAAAAAATTATTGCAACTTGGTTTTTGGACTAAACTGGGCCATTTCGATTTAAGCTTGTGATGACTAAATAGCATTAAATATACCTATCTTCACTCCAAAAATTCCCGATTTAAAATATTAAAAAATTTACGGCTCCTGCATAGTTTATAATTTTTTAAGCTTACGGTTAGAGTAAAACTGGAAAAGATAGTTTTATTTTAATAAAAATACGATACGTTATTTCTGCGGAATTTTTATCACTTACGTTGTGATGAAATCACATGAATTGATATTTTAATTGAGTAGAAGAATAATAACAAAGATTTGAAATATGGGTTTGTTTTGGTTTTTAAGATTGTTTTATATAATAAATAAATATGTAATGATGGTTGTAAAATGTATCCTATTTTATGTAAAATAAAAATAAATATTGAAATATAAATATAATTTACTTAATACTGGAAATATTAAAAGATTATAATAATAATAATAATTATTATTATTATTATTAATTAATTATTGGTCTGAGATACACTTTTGCGAACTTTTGGTTTGTGCGAAATTAAAGATATGCGACATAATGGGTTTGCAAGCAAACCATTTGCGACATAAAGGTCTTGCGAACTAAAATTTTGCGACCGTTTTTTAGGGATAATTCCGTGAATCGATATAATATAAATATAATGTATTGATTTATACTTAAAAAAATGACTGGCCATTTGGAAAACAACATAAGTATTAAATAACGGATTTTGACTTAGGGTGTTTTAGCAATAACCGATTTAATTGTACTTGATTTATGTTTTTTTTTTTCAACTGACCTATGGATAGACCATAAAACATAATAAATATCTATTTAAAGGCAGTGTAATATAATTAATAAACTTTTTTTATTTAAAAATTGTATTAAAATTTCCATATAAGTTAAACAAAACAGTTTATGCAAGCCTGAATTAAAAAAGCACCTTCTATTTTTTTGCACATCAATCTAAGTAAGAATCAAAATATACAGGATGCAATAAAAAATATAAATAAATAAATAGTTCTCCAGTTCTAAATAGTAGGTTTTGTTTTTGTTTTATTTCAATAAAAAATACCGCTAAATTCAAAGATTTTTACCATGGTTAACGAAAAAAAACTACTAAACTGGAAATTTAACGGTTAGGAAAGGTGTTATAATTTTAATATACATAGACTATATGCTAACCACTCCTACGTAATTTGAGAATCGTTGACCTTAACATGTCCTATGTCAAGTTCTAGTTTATATCAGAAGAGGGGAATTTGGATGTTAGGTTCGGGGCCACCTTAGAAACACACGAGTCTTTTAACCTTAAGATGTCTTATTTTAATGTATTGTTTTTTAAAGAAAATGTAGATCGAGGATCAGTTCTGCAAAGTGTCTCTTCTCGGTAATTAAAAAGTGTAAAAGTGAAAATGTATTGAAAATAGTGAATAAACCAGGGGATTTGTTATCCGCTTGTTAAGTATAATTAGAAGAATTATTCTTTGATAATAAATACTTAGAAAATATTTTTAATTCTTTCTTGAACTTTAAAAACTTTTGGGACTAACTTTAATGATCACGCAATTTTGGACACTTAAAAATATTTTTAGTTTGAACACATTAAAGTAATTTTGGAATTTTATTCCGGTCGGTTTCTATTTACACTGTTAGAATTTTGGCGATAATGAATTTGAAAAATATTGTGTAAAAATATTTAAAGGACTTATAAGTACCGGTTTTAATATTTACACTGAGGGAAATATGGACAATGAATTGGCCTATGAAAATGATTGTAAATATATATCAACGGTAAAAATCTTTGTGGAAATTCACTTTTACTCCGAATAAAACTTATAGTTTGAATTAAAAATATATCGCATCCTGTATATTTTCAAAATGACCATAGCTATTATTTTAAATATTTTTCTTTTAAAATATTTAATCAAAAACAATTTAAAAGCATTAAAGAATTAATTAATGTACTATTAAAGAACCAAGTAATGTACTAGACTTTTTTTACAAAAATCTACAATCAGAATGTACTGGACCAAAAACTAATAGTTTAAAAATCATTGCTATATACAGAGTTTTGACTTTTTTTTAAATTTATAGGGTCTTACTCCCCAAAGTTGCTCTATAAAAATATAAAGGGAAAAAATAATTAATGAAAGTAAGAAATGTCATACTGTCAGATAAGACCCATTAGCCAAATTATTTAATTAAATATTATGGCCAGGGCTAGATGTTAAGTTAAACTCGGCGCATTATCTATCTGAGTAACAAATAGAATCAAGGAAGCCATGATTAGTGGTTTAAAAATGACTTTTAGTGATATTTTTATTACGCATTGTGCTACTGATAATTTTTGACATTTAGATTAAAATAACTGTCATGTTGCGTCTTACAAATAATAATAGAAAGTTTTTAAAAAGTGGAAATTTGTGAAAAGTTATAATAAAAGTAAGTTTTTTTATTTATAATATGCTATTAAAATAAAATTTTACCCTACCTGAGCTTAAACTATGTTTTTTTAAATAAAATTATGACCAGTATTTTGTTAACTCGCCCAAAAAAAAAAAAAATATCACATCGTTTACTATGAAACCCTTATTGAGCAGTGTCTTATATTGATTAATTTTTAACAAAACATTTGTAGATTGATACTTTAGTTTACTTTTTAAAGATTTTTCTTGTAATTTCTTCTTGCTTTTTTTTATTAAACGTCAAAATAATATTTGTATTGACAATGAATTTGAAACTTAAGAGCAACCTTACATAGGGAATTAAATTTATTCTACCAACTATACAACAAAAAATAAATAAACATCAACTTAGATAGATTCTGCGCGGAGTTGGTCTTGGGTCACGGTAGGATTGTACTGTGTTATTTTAGAATGACATTTTAAGACTAAAGTGAAAATCAAAAAAGACAGCTTTTAAAATGTTCACAATTTAAAAAAAATGTTTTTGGCCCAGAATAATATAATCTTTTTATATTTGCTAAGTAGTTACACTAGAACTAAGAATACCAATGTTATGATATATCATTGTTTTGATACAACCTTCTCTGAGGTTCAGGTGTGTATGCGAATCTCGTCCTCAGATGTTGCGGCGAACCAGGTACTGAAGTGCTTTCTGATAACCTACGTGGGGGTGGAACGGGTGGAGTGGGAGAAACATACCTAAAATAAAATTAAGAAATTCTTGATCCTTACTCATATTGGTGTTGATTTAAATAAACCATAAAAAAAATATTATCTCTCCAAAATTTAAATTTATCGTATTAAACAAACATTACAGCGATAATTGTTTCGACTTTTTTAACACAAAGTCATTTTCAAGTTACAAATAATGAAAATTAGGTTGAAAATGGTACAATTCCTTTTAAAAAACTTACTTTTTAAATATATAAACAAATTAACTTGAGTACACATTATTAGAAATGTCATACTTACCTTAAATATATATATATAAAATCGGTTTCATCGACCTCTGATTAAAGGATTTGGAATTTCTTATATGTGAAAAATAAAAAAAAAATCTTTAAAATATCTTACCTTCGTGATAGACTAGGAGAATTTGGTGTATTTGCTTCTAAAAAGTTTCTTCTTAAAGCTAAAGGACTTTGATTGTCACCACTTAGTTGTCTATTCAAACGAGGTGGTGGCTCAGGACTTTGATGTCTCGAAGACCTGCCACTGCCTCCACCCAGCTGCAGCTTTATAAAAGAAGCTATTCTTTTTTTACCTAAAAATATTGATAGACTTAAAACTGGAATGCTTTTTACTAAATGTCTAGATTTAGGAATCATTCCAGAAATTCACTTGTTATATATTTATAGTCCGTCCAATTATGCAAGATAGTAGTTTAAAATTTCCGCGATTTTTAAACTACTATCATTGGTTAAAAATTCGTACCTTTTAACATATAAAATATTGTGACATTTTTTGTCTATGACAATGATTGACGGTCGTTAAAGCTAATAAAAGAAGAGAAAGTTACATAAAAAAATGGTTATACTTAATGTTATTTTGTATGGTATTGAAAAAGGTACTTTTTTGGTTTATTCTTCATACACTCACACTAAATTAGCATATTCTACATATTGTACAAACGTAAATTATATTGAACACAAGGAAAACGTCAAATTTTTAGGTTACAATTACAACTTAAGGCATATCCAGAGGCTCGCATAATAACCATTACAAGATACATGACGACACATCAAGCCTATCCTGGCATCGCATTCTTATCTACTATGCTTGTTATGCGAGTCTTTGGATAGGCCCTTTCCAGAAAAACAGTACGGACATCTGTAAAATTTTTGATACACTACGATTTATGCATATTTATGCTATTTATGCGCTATGTGGTGTAAAACGGGCCGCGTCTCTTACTATATTGCATAACTGGACGGAGTATAGTAAACTTCGTCAGTAAACAAATATCTGTCCGTGACTCCTGTGTTTATCTGCGGAGTACCTACGGGAAGCGCTCATGGACAAAAGAGGATTCCGTTTCTATGGCTTGTTTACTTGCGAATTTTGTGGCAATATTCCTAAATTGTATGGTTAATTCTAATTTAAAGTCTTAATATTTTAATTACTACTTACCCGGCATATTTTTAGCAGTCTCTTCCGCTTCTTTCGCAAGTTGCTGTTGTTTTTGCTGATGTAAATACCTTTGCAATATAATAGGACTAGTATTGCCGTGATTGTAAGGCTCTTCCTCAGCTTGAATCTGACTTCTCTGTAGCAATGGCGATGCATTAGGCGACTTCCACCTGCTCTCGCTTACTCCCCTCCTCTGCACGTACGGGGAGTTAAAAGGGCTATCTAAAACCCTCCTCTGTGGCAGAGGGGATGTGAAAGGATTTGCAAAGGTATGTTGCCGTAAAGGTATATGCGATTCAGGGGTAACATCTTTGTTTTGGGTTGCTGCAATGTGGTTTTGATATGCTTGAAACGGCGAGTAACTCCTAGTATTTGGTTGACTTATTTGGTGAAACGGGTATTCTAAAGGCCTTTGGTGCATTGTACTAGGTACGGTGTTTGATGATTCCCTTGATAACTCATTTCGAGCGGGGTTTGAAGATTGAAATGCGCTTAATCTAGAAACACGGCCTTCCGAAGGTGGTGATGTGATGTTTTCTTTGGATGGTGGACTTGCAATAGGTGCTACTTTGTTTGAACTAGCTAAATTTGTACAGTTTGTTCCTCCGTTTAATATGTTCGTTTGCGGAACATGTCGTTGCGTGTTGAAGAATTGACGTATTGGGTTGGTCGTCGGGTTGCTGGATCTGATAAAAAGGAAAAAATAACCAAAAATTAAATAAAGACATTTTGGTGTACTTACTTTTAAGGTTTGGTACACTAATGCAAAATTATCTATAAATTATCAACTTTATTAAAATTAAAAACATGAAAATTTATCAACTTTGATAGCTATTAATCTATTTTACTTCTATATTGACAAGCAGACTGCGGGAGATTTATGACTTGGCTCAGGGTGAGCGGACGCATGCTGTTTTCGTCTTTTCTTATAGAAAAAACAATGCCCTGCCGCTGGCATTTCGCGGCAGATGTGCTGCTGGCAGCATGTCGCAGCTCTCAGGACGTATCTTAAGGCTTACAGTCAAAAAGAATGAAAAAACTATTAAACATTGTAATGTTTAACATATAAAATTTTATATGCGACGTTCTTACAATGCAAAAGGCTACTTTTTAATCAACATATTTAAATTTTGCATTAGTTTAACCAATTTTTGTAGGTATTAAGACGACTTAAGTTACCTTAGTAGGTATACATGGTTCTTAAAATTCAATCAAGAATTGAACAGAAAAATAGAAAATAGGTTATTAATATTATTTAATTTTAATTATTTTATTAAAGAGTTAATGTTTATTAATTCATTAAAAACCAGTGTATAAACCAGTGTATATGAGACTTGTTTAGTTTTTTTTTTTTTTTTTTTTTAAGATTTTTGATATTTTCCCCGACTCTCAGGCGAAAAGTAGCTAAGTTTCAGGATTTTAAGATGACCCGAGGTGGCCCTTCAATTTCCTGACTTTTTCCCTGATATGTGGCAACCCTGTTGTTCTATCGCTACAAGATATATTTTTTCGGCTTCCTTTAAACTAATAAAACATTGCAGGTATGGTTTTTCTTACACTACATATACTGGAAGACAAGACATAGCTGCGTACAAAGACAAAGAAGAAACAAAACTAAGCAAATCTCATACCAGTAATCCAGTATGTTCCTTTATTACTGACTACGTTTACACGACAAACAACTATCGTACCCTGGTGGAAAAAACGTTAGAACGACTTGACCTAACGTTAGAAACCAACGTTAGAATAACGTTTATCTAACGTTAGAGGCTTTGCCAAACGTTGGATAAAGGTTATTCTAACGTTAGAATAACGTTATTCTAACGTTAGGCAACTAACGTTATTCTAACGTTAGGCAACTAGCGTTAGGAATTTTAACGTTAAAAAAGGGACATTTATACATTTAATACGCGTTAGAAAAAGCGTTTATCTAACGTTAAATTTCTACTAGGCTAGTTATAAATACAATAATCACTAATTTACTAAAAAGTTTTTTTTGCTCCATGATTTCAAATTCGTTTAAAAAAAATCCACCACATTATTTTAGATAAATGAAAGAGAGATTAGCTATTTCTGCTATTTGTCTCAGAAATGTGAAGTCAAATTTTGTTTGAAAACAAAACAACATTTTCTATGATAATTTACTTTTTCTGCGTTTCTCAAAATAAATTATCAAACAATGTTACAAATACAAGTTTGTGGCACTAAATTGTTTGTCAAAAAGTAAACTTTGTAAAACGTAAATAGAAAAACACATTTGTTGTGATTAATCGCAAAAAGAAACAAACCGGTTTACTGGTTTAAACAAAAACATGCATAAGTAAATTTACAGCACTGATCTATCACTCCTTTCAAATTTTTGAGATTTCATAAGTATTTTGGAACGGTTACAGTGAGCGCTGAAAGTAGAGTTGTGCCCTCTGTTACCATACAAAAATAGCTATGAACATTCAAATGATATTAAACTTATAGAGAATTTCAAGAGCTACAAGTTTTGCATATAACCACTTTTATCCTCCAATAAATAAATTGGCTGAAAAATCGAAAAAACCATTTGACTTCCAACATGGCAATCTTTGAATATAACTCGAATGTTATTAATATAATAAAAAAATTACACCTTCAAAAATTGTTAGAAATTTACTCCTTAACAAAATTGCTGATATGCATTTTTATCGTAGATGCTTATTTAGCGAGATAACCGCACTCACCCCTAAAATTCAAGATAGCAGACACCCCTTACGCAAATCACCCGATGAAAAACAGGAGTGTTCTGTTACCATCCACTACTACCCTTAAAAATATCAGCCCGTGTACATTTATTGCAATTTACATTTATTAACAATAATAATAATAAATATCTTTATTGCATAACACATTATAATAACAATATTATACATTTATTATTTTATCGGACTAATTAATTACATTTATTTTTGATGAGCAAACGTTTAACTGAAAGCTAATTTTCCTTACCTTGCGCATTTAGAATCTTTGGTAATAATGCTTCCTAAATAAACAAATTGATTTACTAATGAATTAAATTCAATATTTTCATCTCTAATTTTTATAGGATCGTAAGTTTCTTGCTCTGTTACCCTAAAAATTAAAGCTTTTGTCTTTTTTCTTATTATTCTTATTTTATAATGTTTTATTCTCACTTTATAATTCTGTCTTTATATATAACAATAGTATATTGTTTTACTAAGAGGAAAAGTGAAACTTTTTTTACTAGTCTGTAGAATTTACGGACCACGCGAAGCGGAGTCCGGAAACTACGGACGAGTAAAAAAGCACTTTTCCTCTGAGTGAAACATACTATTTTTTCTTCAAGCATCCTATATATATATTTTAAATATTAATTTTTGAATTTAATTTATTCAGTGAGTGAAAATTAGTTTTTTTTATTAAAATAGGCCAATAAAACCCTCGAAATAAACTTAAACCTTCCTTAGCTAATTTTAATTTTTTTTCGTAGGCTAAATCGTACACTTTTCGCGATTTCGATGGTAACTTGTCTAATGTAGAATTTGTAATTTCGGAGAGATATGTAGGTGTATAAACAATATAATCTTCTTCAATCAATTTCACACAAGGTTTTTGCACAGAATCTCGAGTCAACCACTTGTTTACATAATAAACAAACAAGTTTAAAGTATGGCTGTCATCAAAGTCAAAGAGTGCTGCCGCCAGTGGTGGTTTTGCTAACTAACTTTTTTGTCGGCGTACAACAATGAACTCATTTTTTTACTGTAAAAAAATAGATACTTCTAACTAGTGTGTTCAGTTATAAAATATGAACATTTTAGTACGCTTGAAGAAAAGATATATTCTTAAAAGGAGGAATGACCAGTGCTCTAGATAAAATTGTATACAAACCTACCTACATATTATGGGAGGCACAAAGAGTTCATTCACATAACAAATATCTTCATAGGATTTAATAGGGAAATGCTACACCATACTGATAATTACAAGCAAATAAATTAAAAAAATTAGAAAGTTAAATCAATTAAAAATAATCAAAAACTTTTTGAAGTGTATAGATGTAAAGCGTACTTTAAGCAAGTAACATATGTCATTTCGAGATAAAAACAAAAGGCATTTTTGAAGGACACTGAAAGATTGTTGATTGGATCTTTGTCTGCTTTTCTTCAATAAATTAAGCATACAAGTTTTTATATTTGAGCAAAGTTTAAGCCTTAACTTAGGGAGCGTTCAAGTATTACGTAACGCAACATTTGGCCATTTTTGACCCCCACCCTCCCTATGTAACGCGGCGTAACATTTTCGAGACCCGCCCTATTTGTTACGTAACATTTTACAAAAAGTAAAAAAAAATTAAAGGAAATTTTGCTTTATAGTTTAAACCGGTTTTCAACCGGTTATTGCTTCCGTGTTTTAACCCAAAACCGGTCTGATGTAATTTCCGAAACCGGTTAACCGAAAACTGGTTATTGGCTATGGTTTTCCATCTCTAATTGTTTTTGTTTAGAGGATTTAGTTAACTGTTAACCACGCCGTGTGCAATAAAATTAGGAGGGAACCCGTCTCGTTAAGCCTAGATCATTGTTAAAAACGTGATCCAATAAACATTTTTTAAGTTTATAATTTTTTAAGTGTTACGTAACATTTTTACTGACACCCACCCCCCCTCTGTAACGCGGCGTAACGTTTTCGAGACCCCCGCACCCCCCCTTGGCGCGTTACGTAATACTTGAACGCTCCCTTATTTGTCTACAGCAGACTGCTGTCAACAGCTAGAGAAACATGATAATGTGGATAAAATTAACAAATAAACGTTGCAAGCACCCTGTCAAAAAATCGGCAATATTGTACATTAGAGCCATCTAGTTTGTAAATTTCAAACTAGGTGTTTTGTTTGATTTTAAATTCTGTATCTTTAAAACATTATATTCTAGCAAAAAACTGTATATAACATTTTTTATAGGGCTTAAAAAGAGCTTTTATTTAAAATATAATTTTTTGAAATCGGGTTATAAATATGTGAGATATGCTAAAAAAACCTTTTACTGGTTTAAACGCCAATATATCGAAAACAATGCGTTTTAGGAAAACGTTTTTTATAAAATTTTTTGAACAATTTAAAATTATCTTTTATATAAGTGCTAAATTAACCAAATACAATAATAATTGCCTTAATTATAAACAAAAAACGCTAGTCTTTGAATAATTATAATAATAAACTTTTTGGTGTTTTTTTTTCTTCATTCCCCCTTCTTCAAAGGGCCGTAGCTCCCTTAGGGCTTATTTCCGGACCTATGTCCTATGTTGATTTTCATGTTTTTCGACGTAGAATAACCCCTTTCATTTCATATTGCAATAAAATTGTATTTTAATATTTCTAGCTGTAGTTAGCGCCTTCACATACTAACGTCTTTATTTAAATAAATATAAATATTTATTAATACATATTAATCTGAACAAAGGTACTATCAGGTTCCTTAAAAAATAATGTTTAATAAAGTACGTAATACACCTACACTATTCATTTGTCATGCAACATACCTAGGGGCCGGTTTTTTACCCATATTGTCCACTTGCCGATTAGTCGTTATGTACCATTCCCCAACGTTCACGTTTGCAGTCTCATATTTTTTCATAAAAGGATGGTACTTTAGTTCGACATATTTCGGTCGATGGTCTTTGTTTTTTATTAAGCTAAAATTAAAGAAAAAAACAAATCTAATAGAAAAGTTTACTGAAAAAAATACAAAAAAATACCCCGCATAAAATCCCATATTTTTAGCCTTTGTCTAAATTTTCTTGAATAACGTATTTGGTACCTTAGTATTTGGCCAAAACTTCGGCCCAATTGTACAGTTTTCGAGATAGTTTAATTTAGATTCAATAAATCATAATTTTGTATTTTTTTTTAATGTCAGTTTTTTACTATGAGAAACCCTTAAGAAACCCCAATGGTGCAAGTTGAAGGTGGTTAGACATTTTTTTCAAGTAGTAACTATCTATACTCTGTCTCATAAAATTTTAGTTCTGATTCGGTCCACTGCACACCCCGTTTTGTTTGATATGTTATAAACATACCCCGGATATTTTGAAGCTATAACACAGTGATTTACCGTTCCATCAACGAATCATAATCATTCGTATTCAGGGACCCAGTGTGAGTAAAAAGAGCCAAAAATGAAAAACATCTGTCGAGATTTTTTTTTTATTACGGAAATTTGATTTTTTGGCGTAGTACTAGAGCATTTTGGGAAAATACACCATTTTTCACAAAAATTAGAAAATTGCTGTATAGGGGTTTTTGAGGTTGCTGAAATTGAATTTGATAATAAAATAGAGTGCCTTAATGTAGCGTTTTCTGTCAAGAATAAGTGTGGAGACATAATTTAAAATCTAGGGAAATGGCAAACCCACAAACGTATTTCCGGATATGCCAAGTTTCTCTTCTATAATAAATAAATTTTCTTTCCGATTATTGCTCAGCATAAAAATGCCCAACTTTTTTCTAATTTAACCGATCTTGTGTCTCTATAATAACCGAGATACCCATGCTTGAGGTCGAGAAACGGGCACCCTGTATTTCTTACTTTTTAGAAACAAAATTACTTACCATCTTTTTACAAAGTCTCTAAACTCACTACTGAACTCTCTGTCATATGGCAAATAAGGGGGATCCTCTTCGATCACTTTGGCTAAAACCTCAAAGTCAGTCTTACAGTCTTTATACGGGAACACGGCCGTGGCTAGCTCCACCAAGGTGATTCCCAACGACCAAACGTCTGCACGTACGTCATAATCGGGGCTATTTGGGTCGGGAGGGTCGATTCTCTCAGGCTAAAAAGTGACAGGAGTTATTTGCGTGCCAAGGCCAAAAAGAACGACTTTTGGTACTATGATTCAAGGTTTCCTGTCCATTTGATTTCAATGATAGATGTATAACTTTTATCCAATACATACAGATAATGAGACAATTACCAGCTTTATTTTAAATAGATAAACTCAATAATAACCCCCAAGTGGCTTTTACTTTATTGAGTGGATAATTATTTATTTTACCCACTCAACTGTCATTTGTCAAATTATTTTCTTGTAAATTTTATTAAAATTTTTAATAAAAATATGAATTTCTAAGCTATTTATTGGATAAAACCTTGTATGGCACTCATGGGTAAACCAATATCTTACTTTATCCACTAGTACCATAAATAACTATTTTTAACATTAATATGTATTAGACGGGCGGTAGAGGGCTGAAACTTCTACGGCTGAAACCGTTACGAAAACGTGTCCCAAAATTATGTGACGCTTACGATATTAGGCCGTAGGTCATAAGCCATAGGCCACAGGCTAAAAACATGAATTGATCTGGTTAGCGCCGCAAGCGGCGAGTTTTCTAAACTTGTACTCGTGAGCTAAAAACGTATGTTATGAAACTAGTACTTTAATATACTATTATGTAATCGTTGTTACGGTAGGCTATGCCGCCTACCTGTAAAATAATAATTATAATAATAATACTTACAGCCATATATGCAGCACAGCCAGCGCTCCTAGTTTTAGCTAAAGAATCAACGAGTCTTCCACTTATTCCAAAATCACATAATTTGACATTTCCCTTGCTATCCAACAAAATGTTAGAAGGTTTGACATCTCTGTGTATCACGCCATGCTTATCTTTTAGATAAGACAGTGCTTCTACAATCTAAAAAATCCGTCTCAAATGAGCGAGAATACTTTCTCAAAAAAAAAGTTATGTCCAGAAACAATTTCTAATATTTTGGCGAAGGGGGCCATGATTTTTTTACCTTTTAGTTGGGTTTCAAATATTTTTTTAATTTGAATACTAAAAAAGTCTAGAAACAATTTTTTAGATTTTGAGGATGATAACATTTTTTGTGTAATTATATTTTACCTTTTAGGTGGTTATGAAATGTTTCTTCTATTGTAAATAATACGACCAAAACAAAAATTTCACACCTCCTTTTACCCCCTACCCCCAACCGATTTTGCTTAAATACGAACTTGTCCAAGGTAATATTAAAATACATCTGCATACCGCTAGATCAAAGCCTTCTTAAGTTATCATGGATACAAATAAACAGACAGACCGACAGACAGACATCTTTTGTTTCTTATTTCGATTATTCTCGACGTTTGAAGAAAAAATAAGACAGTTTAAGAAAAAATTAATTTTTGATTTTTTTTTATCACAATACTTATGCACTAGATTATTAAAGTTGGTATTTGAATCCTCTATATTAAGAAGGCACTAGATTTCCCGGACAGACCGATCGACCGATCCATCAATCGACATTTTTTTTTTGGCTCTAAATTGATTTATATCGACATAAAACGTCATAAAACACCGATAGTTGTTTTATTTATTTTATTTATTTATTTAATACATAAAATTACATATGGTATTTTACAATTTGCTCACTGTAGGCAAAAGCCCGTGTAGTGAGAAAAAAAAATAATAGTAATAATAATAATAAATATCTAAATTAAGAACTACAACAATTATAGATACTTAAATTACAGTATATAAAATCTTAACAAAATAGAAAATTAATGGAAATAAAAGAAATAAATGATAAAGTGTGTGTGTGTGTGTGCGCGCAAAAATGGAGAAAAGAGAGAGAGCGAGAAAGAGAGATATGGAAAGAGAAGGAAATGTTTATTAGCTATCATTTTGAAATAAGGGTCTAATGCTATTTATATTTTGTTTAACGTATTTTTTTAACTCACGCTTTAATCTAAAACAATAGGGAATAGTTTTAATGCTAACTGGCAATAAGTTAAATAATTTACGTCCTAGATATAAAATAAACCTTTGGGAAAATGTCTTTGTACATAAAGGAACTGCTGACGACTGATTGGAAACTGATCTTGTTGTATGGGGTCTGGATCTTATATTGACAGTGTCGTTTTTAATAATAAAATTTAAGGTACTGTAGGCGTAAAGTTCACGAATGTCAAACAGTTCCAGTTCCTCATACAACAAAGCAGTGGGATGCGTTCGCTCTTTATTAAACAAAATTTTTAAAAGGGTATTTTGTGCGACCTGTAGTCTTTGTAGGGTTGTTTTACATAACCCGCCCCATGCTGGAATGCAATACTTTAGTATAGATTCAGCCAAGGCATAATACACGGTGGTTCTATTTTGAATGTTAAGAAATGACCGAATTTGATAAAAAACGGGTATTAACCTTCTTAGCCTTTTGACCAGACCTTCCGCATGTTCTTTCCATTTCAAATGCCGATCAATCGTAACCCCTAGTGATATAATACTTACAGCCACAGTAACTTTTCCTAAAACTTCTTCTGGCACTGGTTTTTTAAACCTCTTTAACAATTTGTCAAAACAAGTGTCCATTAATTCCATGCAAATCCACACTTCCGCTTCGTTTATAAAACAGCCTAAACATTGAACTATATATTTACAGCCATGTGACTTCAGAACTACTTCAATGTCCATTATTATTCGTTTGTTTTCTTCCGTGTTGCCTGATCGCCGCATTTGCTGCAAAAATAAAATTAATACAGCATGTTACACCGTAAACTAAACAACGTAAAATCAAAAATATTAATAAAACAAGCATTCGAATTCTATTATACAGGGTTATTTAGAAATAGGGTCAATAATTTTAAGGGGTAATTCTACAAAGAAAAATATGAATATCCTGTAAACAGATGTCTAAAAATACGTCGTAAGGGAGCTAAGCCCTTTGAAAGTAGCCAAAAAATTCGGTTTTTATTTATTAGCTCAGGAACCCTTTGAGATACAGCAATGATGTTTTGAATGTGAATTAATTATACTTTTTAAAAAACCTTTCCATCCCTGTTTCACCCCCTTAGGGGTCAAATACCGAAAACTCCTGAAACATGTATCTTTTTAATTTCGATAAAGATCATTTTTGCCAAATATGAAGATTCTAGATTAAGAGGTCTCTGAGATAGGCAAACTTAAAAAAAAACTTTTAACCCCCGTTTCACCACCTTAAGGGTTGATTTTTGAAAAATCGCTTCTTAGTGAGTGCTTACATGATAAAAGGAACAAACTGTCCAAGTTTCAAGTTTCTGGTTCCAGGGGTTTGGGCTGGGCTTATTCTACTGAAGCGAGTTAGTTAGGATTTTATATAATAGATAGTCAGTCAATGTTCATATTAAATGGGAATTCGGATTTTTAATTTTAGGTATTTTTGGCACATAAAACTTTTTTCAAGAAGCTGATGACAAATTTTTTTATATTTTATGTATTTTCCCAAATAATTCTATATTATAGTCATCCACACAGTAGAAAAGCTGCGACGCAAGGGGGAGGTATCACCGAATGGACAGCGCGCTCTCTTCTTTACGTCATAAGCGTGCGTGCGTGAAAGTGAGACGCACTCACATTCCACACATATTTTCAATAGCCACACATCCATTTGTTGAACAATAGCTTCTCTAATAATTTTAGATTAAAAAAAAATCCCTGAAAACTATAGCTTTCACTGATTTTTCCAGAATTTGGCCACCAGTTTTAGTTAACAATATAATGCTATCCACTAGTGAAAAGCAGTCACTAGAGTGTAAATTTTGTTGCAATTTATTTAAAGTTTTATCGATTATAATCAATCAACCACCCACATATTGAGATAAATAAAAAAACAGAACTGAGTAGTTGCTGATCTCGGTGGCGCAGTTGGTAGTACATCCAGCTACAGACTCTGAGATTGTGGGTTCAAGTTCCACATAGAGCATGGTTAGGGACACTAGATCTAGGTCTTAAGTTAGCAAGGTGCCTTGCTAACTTAAGACTTAGATCTAGTGTCCCTAAGCATGGTTGTATAGTGTGTTGTCTATGTATTGTAATATTACTTGAATAATAAATAAACTGGCTAGTGGTCCTTAGAGGCAAAGGCCAAATGAAGTGTGTAACATTTATGAATGTTACACACTTAAAAAAAAACTGAGTAGTTAAATTCTACAACTTATTCAGGCACTCCATACAGCTTACACCCTAATATTTGAAAGTAACTTAGTAACTTAATTTGTGTCCAAAGTCCAAATGTGATTTAATTTAAAATAGGTATTTACCTTAACTGCAATAATATGATTACTTTGATTATGTCTCATTTTAACAACATGTCCACAAGTCCCATTTCCAAGCTCCTCTATAAATTCCATGTCCTTAATATCTGTATTATATTTTTTTCCATCAATACACAGGGCACCACTTATTTTCATAATATCTTTCAGTTTTCTTTCGGTTTCTGCATTGTCGTTCTTTTTTGGTATTAAACCCAAAATATTTGGTCTTGCTGTACTATTTGCTCCAACTAAAACAGAATTTAAATTATGAAACTCGTTTATATTTAGGACCTTGCAGACTAGGATTTAGAGCAAGAAATGTTTTATATCTTTGATTCAAGGGCCTTGATTAGCAAAGCAATTTAAAGATGAAATTTAAAAAAAATTGATATATTAAGACAACTTTTAGTAATATTTCCTAATTTTAGACTGATATATAAAATTTTGTACAATTAAGAATCATATGTACAAAATTACCATTTTCTGCAAACATTTTATCAGTTTCAAATTAAATGATTTTTTAGTTTAAATACATTTGGATATGCCTATACTGTAGTATTAATAAAATAGGTTTTCTATAAATAAAAAATCCATTTCTAATGAAGGTACTCACTTGGTAGCATTGGGCGTTTTGGTGTTCCTGGATTCATATCTATGTTGTTTGGTGGGGTTCTTACCCGGTCCAGCATACCTAATATTTTCTTTTCGGTGTTGGACATTTTTCACTGACATTTATCCACAGAAATATAACCTGAAATAAGTGTTACCTGCAAAAACAAAAATCCTGCATTTCTGACATAACTAAAATGGGGGCCAGTACCAACATAAACAACTTGAACAGAAATTCCCTAGAGGATGGTAGTACAGATTTCTATTTACGTCGTAAAGTTTTACGTGTTTGCTGTATGGTGGACAACTTACAATACATGAACTTGTATAACGGGTTGTCTAATATTAAAGAGCAGTATAAGTATATTTAAAGTGAGGTTAATAACATTTTGTGTAACTGTCAAACTTTTATGTGAATGTTTTAGTTTATAAATTTATCAGCACAAACTTAAACATGAAATATGGCATTTTACATTGGAAACAATAGCTTAAACATTCAAGATTTTGATTTAATTTGTAGAATTTGTCTAGCTAAACAAGAGAAGTGTTATCTGCAACATTTTAAGGAAATTAACGAAATCAATATATTAGATTTATTAATAAAACATTTGGATATTCAAGTAAGTATTAAAAACCATCTTTATAGGATCTTTTAGACATTTCTTGACCTAATTAGTCTATTAGATAGTCATAGTGGCTACAATTATCCTCTGCTTTAATAGGTATGTTCATTTCGAGGTTTATTGGTTTCTGCACTCTTGCACTTAACATTTGCACACATTTTTTTGTCTTCTTTAGGATTTAAAAAACAAACACAACACTTTGGTTGGGTGAAAAGTGTACAAGAAAGGGAACATTCAAGTATTATGTAACGCCAATTTTACCAAAATTCATACACTTCATACCCCGGTTCTTGCGTTAGTATAGGTTATAGAGATTTCATATTTTGGCTATCCCTGAAATATGGGAGGGGGGCGTGTTAAGGGGGTAGCCAAAATATGAAATCTCTACAGCCTTAAATAATGTGAGAACCAGGGTATGAAGTATATGAATTTTGGTACAATATAATTCTTGAACATTTCCAAAACGCTGTCCCAACAAGCAAACCTAATAATAACAACTAAATGTATTATGTATTATATGATGTAATAATAATATACAATAGATTTATACACAAAAATATTGTTTAGTTATACATATCCGAAATGTGGTGCTGGCCTTTGCATGAATTAAGTGAACCCCCTGGTTCAGGGCGCCATTGTGGGGCGTTTTAATTTAGTTATCCAAATTTTTCACCAGGGGAGAGGACCCCTGTGTAATATGTAAAATATTTAAGAAAAATTAAACCATTCCTATTCAAAGAACAGTATATGATGGCACTGCAAAAGTTAGGTATAACTAATTTAAAAATGTTGACAGTTCTTATAAAAGATTTTCTAACCTAAGGGCATTAAAATATTTGAAAAAAAAAAATATCCTATAGTAGACATTCCGGAAACTTTTCAATCCATCCTCTAATTATATTTTATCCTATGAAAGTTTTTTCAAGGTAACCGCTAGTAACCACTCACGGGAATTTGTATTTATTTCTCCTTTTAACTCATTAATTAAACAGAGAAAGAGATACATACCGGATTAGAACAGAAACCTAGTAAAAAAATCCTTTTTATTATATTTAACCTGGTATATAATGTAGGCATAACATGGTTGTTATTTTATTTTTAGATAAATGCTAATGATTTGCTACCAAAGCACATTTGCAAAGAGTGCGCCAATTTTATCTTCAAAATTTACAATTTTGCTCATCTTTGTAAAAAAAATCAATACGATTTACATCAGGTATTAATAAATTCAACAGAAACACAAAAGGATAGTAATCCTAATGTTCAAGTCAAAATTGAAAATAAAAATTACAATGTAAATGAAAGTCAAATCAAGGAAATTGAATCTCTGAATCGTAAAACAACAGATAACTTGTAAGTATATTACTTTAGTCAATATTATTTCTTTATTATAGTACCGAGTCACTTACACATTTGTTCCAGTTAAAATAAAATTGTATGCTATTATTTTTATAGTATACTGGGTGTCCCAACTCTATTTACCCAACGATTTTCTCGAAACCCTAAAGAGATAATCAAATTCTGCGAAAACTATCTTAAATAGGACAACTTAAACTATCTTTTGCATATATTTGATACTTTCAGCTCTTACAATGTGGGCAGGGGGGCATCGGGGAACATTTTTTTTAATGGAAAGGGGGGTCGTGTGATACATCATTTTAAAGCTTATTAAATTCTCCATTTAACTATATATTTTTTAATTTTTTATTTCTTTTTTTTTGGGTTTAAAGTAGGGTTGAAAATGGGTATTTTTGTCAAAATTACTCTAAAAAAATCAAACAATTTTTTAAAAGTTACTAATTTCATGATAAAAAAAATTAAATTATACTTTTAAACTAATTTTAATTGACATAAATAAAAATTTACAAAAAAAAACTTAAAAAATCGCATTTTTAGTACAAAAAATTAAAGAATAAAAAATAAAAAAATATAGTCTAATAGAGAATTTTATTTGCTTTAAAATGATGTATCACACGACCCCCTTTTCCATAAAAAAAAACTCCCCCCCATGCCCCCCTGCCCATATTTTAAGAGCTGAAAGTATCAAATATATGCTAAAAGATAGTTTAAGTTGTTTAATTTAAGATAGTTTTCGCAGAACTTGATTATCTTTTTTAGTTTCGAGAAAATCGCTGGGTAAATAGAGTTGGGACACCCGGTATTCAACTTCAAGATGCAGTAGAAGTAATTAAAAGAATCAGTATTTTTTAAATATAGTTTTTTTTTTAGAAACCCTGCTGAGATTTGTCCAGAAATCCAAAAACCAATAAATTGTGAAGTGGATTATATAAAAATTAAGCTTGATGAAAATTATGATCAGGATGTTTTAAATTCTGATCTAGATATTATAAATATAATAGATTATGAAAATATTAAACATGAAATCAGTGATAATTTTATGACTGTTGATACTGAATTAAACATTGAACAATATTCGGATCTTCAAGCAGGCAATCAAGTTGACAATAATACGACTGTGAATAAAAATAATATAGAGCGAGGTGAGTGCTCTTATGTCTCAAATATATTTACGCCTGAAAGAGAGTGCATTAAGGTTACTGAAGAAAAAAGATTCCAATGCCCATACTGTCCAAAAAGTTTTACTCAAATCCACAATTGCAGATCTCATATAAATAAACATTTAGGGTTAAGACCTTTTAAATGCAGTTATTGCGATAAGAGCTTTATCCATAAAAGCGTTCTTGATTGTCATATCAAATCTCATACTGGCGAAAAAAAATATAAATGCTTATTATGCGATTACAGTGCAATTGTCAAGTCTACTTTAAAGAGACACATGAATAAACATCTTAATGAGATACCGTATCAATGCCCTTATTGTTATAAAAGGTTTCAGTTAGCCTCATGTTTAGATGGCCATATTGGAACGTGCGATGAACCTGAAGAAACGAATAAGGCTACCTATGAAATAGATAGTGATTTGGAGGAAGAATTATTCAAGTTTGATGTTAGCACAATAACACCAAATGAATTGGAACATAACGTTATCACAAATGATGAAAAACACGAGAATATTCTTATTCAAGTAGGAAGTGAACCAAATGTTTCTAAATTGAATAATATTACAATAGAAAAGGAACGGTTAAAAAGTGCTAATTATATATCCGGTTTTTTGAATTGTGATCAAGATGATATTGATAATGCTCAACTTTGTAGTGAATTAGATAATCAGAAAAATCCTGACCTTCAAGTAGATAATGAGTTGGTTCAAATTGAACCTGAAGTTGGTGATGCAGTTGTGAATAAAAAAAATAAGAAGGCTCATGAGAAGCTTGTCTGCTCCTATTGCCCAAAAACATTTTCATCTAGAAACGAATGCGAAGGCCACAAGGTTACTAAAGCGAAAAAATACAAATGCCCATACTGTCCAAAAACTTTCACCCAAGTCCACAATTGTAGATCTCATATAAATAAGCATTTAGGACTAAGACCTTATAAATGCAGTTATTGTAATATGAGTTTCGGACAGAGGGGTGTACTTGATTGCCATATCAAATCACATACTGGAGAAAAGAGATATAAATGCTATTTATGCGATTATAGGGCCATTGTCAGATCTACTTTGAAAAGGCACATGAATACACATCTTAATGAGACACCCTATCAATGCCCATATTGTGATAAAAGGTTTTTATGCACCGGTTTGGATGACCATATTGGAATTTGTGATGGATCAAAAGAAATAAATCTAAATACCTACGAAATAGATAGTGATTTAGAGGAAGAATTATTAAAATACGATGATGATGTGAAAACAATAAATGAATTAGGAGGAAACAAAGTTGATGCAAGTACAGATAATATAAAATATAAAGTTGATCAGCTAATTTTAACAGAAAATGTACCATCCGTTTCTAAATTCAAGAAAAATGTGGGAAAAACAATTCAGCCATGGCCAGCAGATCATTTTACAAATGAAAATTTCAAGAATAAAACCAATAAAACAAAAGGCTCTGTTAAAAGATACACATGTTCGCATTGTCTAAAACCTTTTCGGAACAAACTAAAATGTTGTTTGCATGAATATGAAAATCATGGTGTTCATAGGCTTAAATGTCCGCAGTGTTCAAAAAGATTTACCCAAATGCACAATTGGAAACACCATGTGCTTAGGCATTTAGGATCGTATCCATTTAAATGTTCACTTTGCAATAAAGCCTTCGTGTGTAACAGTGAACTAACGGCCCATATGAAAATCCACACTAAAGAAAAGAAATATAAATGTACTATTTGTAGTTATGACTCTTTTGACCAAAATGCGTTAGCAAGTCACATGAATAAACATCTTAGTGAAGCACCAAAAGAAACTAACATTGAGGACAATATTATCAATAAACCAATGGAAATAGGTCCGTTGGAAATTGAAGATGTGAACATTAAATATGAAAACGATTTGGAAAGTAACTTGAATGATTCCGATGTTAATTTTAAGGAATATTCCAATGTAGAGTATTCGTCAGATGTATACCCTAATGATTTGGAAGATTTCCCGGATTTAATTAACATTAGTGACATGGATCAAGATCAAACTAAATCAAGCAAATGCCCACAATGCGACAAAGAATTCGGAGATAATCATTTATTAGATTATCATATGCGAGAAGTGCACTCATATGAACCAGGAAATGAAAATAATTTTCCTTGCTCTAATTGTTCTAAAACTTTTAAATCTACGTCAGATCATTTAAAACATGCACGAACGCACAATGACGCAAAAGAATATGAATGTAAATACTGTTTCAAAATTTTCACTCAAGTTTATGACTACAAAACTCATATCAACAGGCATATTAACAGTCAATTAAAGTTGAACTCGTTTGTATGCTCGTATTGTAATACAAGTTTTGAACATAGACATGAAATGAAACTTCATGAAAAGACTCATACAGGAGAAAAAGAGTTTAAGTGTCAAAAATGCAGTTATAGTTGCATTACTAAGTATTTATTAAGAAGGCACATAAGCACACATCTTAAAGATACACCCTATCAATGCCCTTATTGCTATAAAAAAATGAAGTCATCCACTCAATTGGACGATCATATTGGAATGTGCGATGGATCACAAAAATTGAATCAGGATACCTGTGAATCTAATAGTGATATAGATGATTTGTTAGCCAATTACCTGCAAATAATGGAAACTGATAATATTGAAGATGCCGAAAATGAAATGGAAACTAATATTCAAGATGATAATTTAGAATATAATGAAGTTGATAGCATAGACACAGATATAAAAAGTGAAGAAAACGCGAATAAAATAAACATTACAGAAATAAGCATTAAAACAGAACTGTGTAATATGGCAGATGTAGACAATGACATTCAAAGACAAGAAGAAGAATTTAAAATCGATTCAAAAGAGGCTGCCTTTGAAAATATAAATCTTCCAGTGTTAAATATACAAAAACGGTATGTTTGTTCTTACTGTAATAATTCGTTTGCACACAGAACTACATTAAATAACCATATACGTACACATACGGGCGAAAAACCTTATGAATGTCTTGAATGTGGCAAGAGATTTCTCACACAAGGCAATTTTACAGTGCATAAACAGCGTCATTCGGGTATAAAACAGTATGCTTGTAAACATTGCGATAAAACATTTTGGACAAACTCTGAATCTAAGATACATATGCGAACCCATACTGGAGAAAAACTGTACGCTTGTACGTACTGCCCTAAAACATACACTCAATTAAATAACTTAAAAAGCCATCTTAACAACCATCTTGGGGTTAAACCTTACGTATGTTCGGTTTGTAATAAAGGTTTTACTATAATGGACTCGCTTAGCCGTCATATAAAAACGCATACTAACGATAAAAGACATTCGTGCTCCTTATGCGAATACAAATGCATCGCAAAAAGCACGTTAAGAAGGCACATGGGAACACATCAAAAAAAGAAATTGCAATGCTCATCTTGCGGATTAAAGTATAAAGATACGGCTAGCTTAGACATACATACCAAAACTTGTAACACATTCCAAAATACTTGATTTATTATGATAGTCACCTTGAAAGATTAATTCAGACTAAAATATATATTTCATAAATTTTGCGATGATTTATGAAGCTTTTATTTATGAAAATAAAGCAGTTAGTGCTTGTATAATATATTATTAATATTAAGGTGAACAATTGGAAGGCTACAATGTAGTCAACATACCCGCACGTCTTACTATCTCAAAACCTTATTTGGGGCCTTCCAAGTGGCATGCAATTAATAAAGAATAATAAATCAGTTTGGGCTTGAACTATACCTATGTTTGTATTGCAGAACGGTTTTGTTTTGAGGCATTGGTTTAACCGTAGGGGAGTTGCGTTCCACCCGTGGAACGGGCAACATGTATACTTTCGGCTAGAATTTGTAAATCGGTAACAACGTTTATTTTACGCATCAAGTATTTTATGTGAAAATGTGTTTGTCAAGAAAATATTAATACTTCGAAACCGTTCTAACTATTGAAATTGATTTTACAATGGAAAATTTGATGTTTGTGGTGTATTTTCGTGGATGAAAAGAAATTTTATTTATTTGAAACGATTAGAGAGACTCGCTTCAAGTCTCTAATACTTGTATCTGGTCCAAAAGAACGGGAGTTCAAGACCATTAATACTTTTTGGGTCACTTTAATTTAGTGTCCAAAAGGTCATTTTGAAGAAGAAGAAGATTTAACCGTACTATGAAAACGCATACTAACGATAAAATAACTTCCTACTTCATATGCGAATATCCGGTTACGGTTTTAAGTATGGATGAAAAATATATCAATTTTCTAGCTACAAAAACATAATAATTCTTGTTAAAAATTGAACCGGAGAGAGCAAGAAAATAAAGATTGCACTCGATTCAACTTTCGGGAATTAACCATAAGCCCAATAAAGAAACACAACATTACAAACTTGTTTATCGTAACTATAGTCACAATGTTTAATAAGTGGTTTCTTTTTAAAACCTTTAGTTTAGCTCTGATATGTAGTAAAAATTGGTGCAATCTTTCCCTTCTTGATCTCAACTGACTAAAGTTTTAGGATAATTAAAAAACAAACATTTTTTACTGTTAATTACAAGACTTGTATTTAAACAAATAACAGATTATATAAGTCATATATACATGCTTAAATTTAAATTAAGTACAAGCAAAGGATGATGACTTTGAGTAAGAGTAAGGACTAAAAACCTAAGCAAACATCAATAGGTTAAGAATATATATATTCTTAACCTATTGATACTAGTGGGGCATACTAGTTTGTGATATGTTTACCTTTTTTATGTCAACAGATGCGTTTCAAAGGAAAGAACAAAATGTCTATCTCAGTCAATTTCGTCCAAAAAGTGCAATCTTTCTTCTTGCTCTCACCGGTTCAATTATTAATCATGAAAAAGTCCATCTTGAAATAAAATGTACCGATTTAGTTACAACAAACCGCATTATACATATACATATAAAGCTAAAATTTACGTTATGTATTGAAAAAGGGCAAGAACTAAGAAGGGGACTGATGATTTATAGAATACATATGTAAAAATTATATTTAAAGGTAGGTAGCATTAAAAAATAAAATGTGTGTACATTTTTCTATTTATAAAAGCATTTTTTTATGTTATGCATAAATGCATACCTATATATGTATATGTTTAATTTTAATTTTAAGTTTATAGTATTTTATTTAAGAATTATAATATATATTTAAATCGTGCAAAAAACTTTATTTTCAAAATAAAATAAATATAAATCTAGACAGACGTTAATACAGTAAGACAATTATCCTATTATAGGACAATTAAACAAAATAAGACGTCAAAAAAGAGTACGATTTCCTATTTTTGGTATTATGGTAATAAAAAAGTACTATACCTAAAAATTTTACCGTTTAAATCCAAAAGTCAAATGATCACTTCTTGTCATCTTATATGGGCAAAGTGTCAGATTTGCCAGCAAGAAAAAGCAATATTAATATATTTTGGTGCTAGCAAGGAGTTAGAGAATTTTACACGCCAAAACCAAAATAAGAATGAAGCTTCGGGTCATCCCAAAGATTCAACTTCTATTAAATGTATTTATTTATTGGTAGATTAAATACAGCACAGTCATGGAGAGCCCCAAATAAGCATATGCTTGTGGTAGGGGCTCTCCATTAATTTTGAGAAAAAATAACGTTTTTTCATTTTTCCATGATACAGTATTGCATGCAGGTCAATTTTGACATTATTATGGATTACCTGACACCCCTTACGCAAATCACGCGGTGAAAAACTAACAGAAGTGTTCTGTTACTATCCACTACTACCCTTTAAAATATCAGCCCGTGTACATTTATTGGAATTTAACATAGAAATTTCTGGTTATTTGACTAGACGAAATATGATTAAACTTTATGAAAGATTAAATTTTACTTAAGATAATCGTGATAATCCAAGAAAATCAAACACAAATTATGGGTTTTAAGTTTTATTTTTATAAATATATAACAATTTTCTCACTTTTTTTAAATTATTTCTTAGAATAAATTAATAACTGGAGAAAAACAGTATAGACTCTTAAATTTAGGACTAAAAATAACATGTAACTTGAATTGCTCAGTTCCAAAACGATCGTTTTGATATGATATATAATTGACTCTTTAACAAAAACAAAACAAAAATGAAACAAGGTAAAATAAAGTCCAATATCAAGCCAATTTAACACTTTGGATATTGGATTTAATTTAACCAGAATGCAGATATCAACTAGAAAAATCAAGATTTTATAACTTGGTTAGGAATTTACTTAGACTATAATGAAGATGAGGTTGACTGGAATTTGATGATTTTCTAATAACTAATAACTGTACAATGCCTTTTTTACAAAACACTAGCTTCTAATTCTTAAGTTAATATCCCAGTTTCTTCAATGCTTTTAGATCGACATCTTTGTAATAGTCCTCGCTAAATTTAGAAAAAAAAAATAATTAGATACATCGAATTTTATTGGACCCAGAATAGTCGAGCAGTGATTAATCTGGGGTGAGTTTATGGAAACTTACCCCCGCTGAACTAACTTTAGTATGAAAATTGAGAACATTGAAGTATACTTTTTTTCGCGTAATTTCCCAATGTTTTCCCTAAAATATTTTGTCACTCTTTATTTTTACATGATTAACCTTATTTTTAGTGTAAAGTCTATTTTAAGGGAAAGGTATCTGTTTTGTCTAAAATATAGGAACTTTAAAGTATTTTTTTATGCTTTTTCTTTTTTATAAATTATTTTTCTTACTTTCTACTAATAAGTTTAATGTGTCTTTATGACATTGACGTGTTTTCTCATTTTTTTTTGCTCATTAATTACAATTTTTAGAGACAACAAGTATAATCACACTAAATGTTTTGTTAATTAAAAATATTTTTACTTTTACCAAAGATTAAAACATCACTAGTCTGCTTTTAATATGGTTATTATACCCTTTATTAATACTAGTCTACGTATGTTTATTATTAACCCAATCAATGCCATGTTCCGATATTGGATCATTGTTTTTTAAGGGGTTTGGGAACGTTCAAGTATTACGTAACACAACTTGTACCAAAATTCATACACTTCATACCCCGGTTCCCGCGTTATTAAAGGCTGTAGAGATG